>CM066034.1:853898886-854113886 GCA_033557465.1 Ichthyophis bannanicus
TCTACCCTCTTCTATTTCTTCTAAATAGATTATAGCCAGCTATGGCTAGATCCCATTCATGTGACTTGTTAAACCATGTTTCTGTAATGGCAACAATGTCCAGTCCATTTCCACCATTAGGGCTTCCAGATCAGGAACGTTGTTGGCTAGGCTTTGAGCATGTGGTTGTGCTCATTGCTTTTCAGCATTTGTTGACTGGCTGGACTGTGTTTAGCATGGATTTTGTTCTGCACGCCCCTTCCCCAACTTGCCATTGATGTGTGGTTTAAAAGTGTAGCTGTTGCCAATGTCATTTTGCTTTTGCTGGGAGTGATGTCCTGAACTTGTCCTCCTCCATCCATCCCCCCCTTTCCCTAGTTTAAATGCCTGTCCCACATACTGCCTGAAGTTTCCTCTTAAGATCCTTTTCCCCTGCGATAGAGAGATGCAGTCCATCAGCACAGTATCGTACTTGTTGAGCCATTTGTTTTCCCAGTCGCCAATATATCTAAATTCTTCTTGTTTGCACCAGATTTGAGCCATGTATTATTTTTATTTATTTTATTTATTTAACTGCATTTAGATACCGCTTTTCACCGGGTCAACGCGGTGTAACAGAAAAGGGGGGGGACAGACCTCAGTGTAGGAGGGGGGGCCTTCCCCAGGGGGCCAACAGTGATGATTCAAACAGGTGGAGACGTCTTAGGGAATAGACAGTTGTTTATGCGAAAGGCAGGTCTTTCTGCCACCTTACCATGAACATGTAGAACTTCTGCGAATGCTATAGTGTTAACAATGGGCTTGAGTTTCTCTCCCAAAGTCTGGAAGTCCCTTTGAACTGCAGAGAACTTCGGCTGCCTTTCTGTTCAGCAAACTGGGGATCGTGGCTCTTGAAAGGCAACCGGATGTCATGGCGCCGCGGCTCCATTCAGGAGCCTTGACTGAGTTTGCCAGGCTGGGCCGGTATGTGCAGGCCAACTGGGATCGGAGTCCAGCCTGCACGTACAGGCCTAGATGCGATTCTGATCCCATGGGGCTAGACATGACCCGTGGGCTCAGAATCCCATCTCACTCTGTGCATCCGGTTCCAACCAGGCACACAGAGGGCCGGGACGTCCAGGAATAGAATCGGGCCCTAAGTATTTAAATAAAAAACTGGAATCTTAAGATTTGATTTTTCAAAAAGTTAGCTTCTCCCTTTGTTATACAACCTAGAGAATGAGACTCCTCCACTATAACCTGAATCTGCTGTACTACCATCCTAGCAGGGTCCCTAGGTAATAGCTTATCTAATGGATTAGATAATTGTCTATAGGCATCACTTTTATATTGATCTTTATGCCAAAATTACAATAGGACCTTCTGTACCAACAGGTTTAATCATCATTTGAGAATAAGAGGCTAACTCTGGAAGAGCAATTATGCCCTTTTTAGTAAGATTTTGGAAAAACGTCCTAGAATACTGTTGTTCCAATTTTTCAATATCTCTAAGCCAAATCTTTTAATGTAGCATATGAGAATCATAGCTCCTGTAGGAACCACCTAGATTTAAGCCTAAACAATGGACAAAACAGGCCTGATATTCAGTGGTGGTTAGTACTTCTAAAGCACATAGCCATCACCACTAAACCTCAACCTGTTATTCAATGCCGGAGCCATATACAGCCACTGACATTGAATATCTAGGTATGCCGAAGGCTTGGATGCTAACCGGTCAGCTGCAATATTAATCCATGCCCACTTAGCTTCCATAGTTAAAGATAGGCCAACTTCGGGGAACAAGATGGCCACAGGTAGGTGTGAACTGTAAGGAACATTTCCTATGATGGGCAAAAGGAAGTCTAAATCAGGCCCTAAACCCTCTCAGACACCCGGGTGGTGTCTTCCCCCTTACCTTCTGGGACTTTAGATCCTTTTCTAATTCATACCTCACAGTGGCCAGGATACCAGCGATAGAGAGTTCTATTGGTTGCTTGACGGAGCGGGAGTGCTTGTCAAGCGGTTCGGGGCCTGAGATCACGTCGCCTAAAGCAGCCTCACTGGGACTTTCTTCTGAGTGCTTGGTGGAGTCGGTTTGGTCCCAGAGTGGTAGCCATCAGCTGCTTGAGGATCGGTAGCAGAGCAGAGTGGAGTAGAGCATGAAGTTGCTCTTCCGGGTCAGTGCTCCAGTGGTGAGATGCTGCAATTGGCGGTGGGAGGCTTGGCTGTTTGCCCAGCTTCGTCTGGTGTTTTCCCATTGGCTCTGCAGACTTCAGATGATAGACTGGGTATGTTTGGAGCTCCTGGTTCCTTTGTCCTTGTAGGCCCAGAGGTTTTTACCTTGGAGTCTATCGGGACAGCCACAGCCATCCTCGGGGAAACGCTGTTCCCCCCACAGACTCAGACTCTGACAGCTTAAGTACAAGAGAATAAGCAATAATTACAGCAGTATACAGAATCGACTTCCTCTTTACAAACTTTAATGGGTGATATGCAAACCGAGGCGGCTGGTGTGGAGGAAACTGCCACTGCTTTTTCGTAAAGATGCTCTTGCTTTACAGGCTAGGATTGAGTTATTGGAGAACTTTGCTAGAAACTCTAATTTGTGCATTATTAATTTTGAACGTTCATCTGTCATAAGTGCTAGGGAGTAATGTTTAAGCTTTATCTATCTGAAGTGCTTGGTATACCACTGATTTGCACCTGCTGGTGACAGAGATCTATTATCTTCCCACCAGTAGAAGATCTCCTGGAGGTGCAGGGATCCCTGGAGTTCAACCAGTGGATTCAATTGATGTTTCCAGCAAGCAGCCAATGCATTTACAATTTTAGTTCCCTCCTCCTTTCCAAATTGTTCTGTTCCCTTTCTTCTTATACTGCCTTTCAAGGCTCTTTTTAACAGTTTTTATTATGTTCTGTCTTTAGTGTTTTATTCTGCACTCTCAAGTACCATTGAGTATATGTTCATTTCAGCTCATCTGTTGATAAGGTACTGTATCATTGTTTATGACTGTCTACTATGTTAGATATATATAATATATATATATATATATATATATATATATATATATACTGTATATATATATTTAATTTTTACCTCTAACTTTTTTCCTTTCCTGTTGCATGCAGCATGCTCTGTTATGATGGATTATTATGCTTTTTATTATTTTTAACTATTATCTATTAGATGATGTTTTTATTTCTTATTTTCTATTGACTTGATTGTGGTGTTTTTAATTATTTAATTGTACAGCAATTTATATCATTTAACTTTGTACACTCAGAAGGTATCAGTGCTCATTTAGTAATTTATTTTATCACATGTTTTTATGTGTTTTAATGTTTACTAGTGGTCACAGTCCCCTGAAGAAGGCCGGTGTGGCCGAAACACGTATAGGGCTGCCCCCTCAACTAAGCTTGTGTTCCTTCCAAGGGTTCCTCATTGCCTGCTTTGTTTTTTGTGTGCTGTTTTTCTGCAGGTGGGGTACTTTTTTTTTGTTTCAATTGATGTTTCTACTTTGCTGGAACTCATCAGACATGGCGACTTTTAGTCCTAACTACCTTGTTTAGTGACTTTTTCGCTCCCATCAGACTGGGATTAGTTTCTTAGGTTTATTTTCATAAGAGGGTAATTGATTTCAAGGGTTTAAATGTCCGGTTTTTTTATGACTTTTCCTGGGCAACACAATGGCGGAGGAAGGAATTCCTTTTTCCTCTGTCCAGGAATCCAGTAGCTGGGTGGACAATTTTTCTTAAATTTCCTTGCAAATGCTTGGTTAAATTGCAGTCTATTTCCTTAGGTTTTTTTTAACTTCTCAGCTGCTGGCGCTTTTGGATTCTCATAGGGCTAATACAAGTGTGTATTCCCCCACTGTATGAAGGTATTATACAGTCCTGGTTAGCACCTGCCCTGTTTCCTATATTTGTGGCTTATATTGTATTTTTGCCTTGTTTTTGTCCCCTTTGTATGGTGGGCTGGTGTAGGGGTCAAATTGTATTGCCAAATAGGTATTTCTTTTGTTTTGGTTTTCCTGCAAATGTTTCTGTATTTCCTTTTCCTCTTTTTCCCTGAGCATTTTTTTTATAAATGCTTGATATTGTGTTAAAATGAGAAATATTTAAAAAAAAGATAGGCCAGCTTTTCCCGTGCCTATCTTTACCCATGGTTCACTAACCGGGCATTGGCTCAATATTGCCGCTACCCAGTTAGCGACAGGTGCTACCTCCACTCTGCCCCGGAACACTAATGACACACCCCAATGCTACAACGTTTTAGTACTGGGTCGTGTAGCGGCGGAACCCGTGGATATTCAGCAGCAGTAACCATGTTAGTGCCGCTGGATATCCCTCTAAGAAACATTAACACGGTTTTACAGGTCTGTAAACCATTGTAAATGCCTTTGAATATCGGGCCCATCATTGCCAAATACAAAACAGTAGCCATACCCATGAGAATTACCACAACCAACTGTGAGTATTGCTCCTATTTTGTTATGGTGATGAAGATGGCTCAGTGGCAAAATGTATTTAGTATTCTCAATACTGAAAAAGTCCTTATTGCTTCAAACAGGAACAAAGAGAGGAGGGTTCATATTTAAATATGTTGTGCTCTTGATGGGTTAATTGCAAAAAATAACAGATCTGTTTAGAGTTACACTGTAAATCTTTGATTGGGTATATTTAAACAGCAGTTTATTCTCTGTGGACTGAGTCTTAATAAGGAACCTAATATTTTTTTTTAGATCATCCAATGTTTTTTAGACAAATGGGCAGCCATCTTAAACAAGTGCTCCTTGATCTCATGCTCCGTATTATTGAAATCATTCAAGAAGTATCAAAGACAGGGAGAATTACAGAAGCCCAGAAGAAGCTATTAGAAAGTTATTGAACCAGCTAAATTTGATGCCATTTTTAATGCTTCACATAATCAGTCTTTGGAGAAATTTAGAATAGCCTTTAAAGCAGACTAAATTAAGAAGTTTCATTGGGACTCTGACGATTATGCAAAGGGCACTCTTTACCCATGTTTAAATGCAGATAAGAAAAATAGCATGAATAAGTTTCTTTTCAGTTTTCAGATGATACTTCTGGTGAAGAGTTCAGTGATGGTGTGAGAGGAGACAGGCTTTTTTTGGGAGAACGAGGAACTCATGTCAGCAGAAGCAGATACAGGAGATACAGAAACATATAACAGAACTGGATTCCGTATACAGGAGCTGAGTGACCCAGGATGCTAACCAGATCACAGACAGCCAGGAATCTACATTTATAAATCTTTCAGATATTGACTTGAGTACAGACCAGCTCCTGATATTTGCAAAAGTGTTATCTTTTGTTCCAACTGCATTTCATAATCCTTTTTTATGGAGAAGGGATATGGCATAAATAGATTCAGAATCTTCAGGTACAATTACATTTTTCAAAAGCAGGGTAAGTGGCACAGCCTTCAATATTTCTTCCATTATGAAATATGCTGGTCTAGTCATCTGGAACTTCCATTGTTGCTCCGTCTGCTTTTTGCTGTGATAGGGACGCTGATATTCCTGCTGGTTTCTCACACATCCAGATCACCGGAATTTGGAGCTAGGTCTTTGATAGGGTCCTTCCACCCTCATTATCTGTTGCTACCCCTCTGTGAGGCAGACACCAAACTCTGAACAGCTGGTGTGACTTTCTACTGATCCGTGGAATGTGACAGGATCCAGAGATGGGGGGGGTCCTCACCACAGGGGTCAAGCTGATGCTTCAGGGAAAGAAGTCACTCCTTCATTTCCATTCTCAGTGCCCAGAGAGCCATCCTCAAATTCTGACAAGGGAAGGACAAAGTACATCCATAGGGTCAGGCCTTGAGAATGAAACAGGGACAGGTAAAACAGAGTGTGTCCCAATTAATCCTTTCTTTTCTGCCCATAATAATATGGAATCAGAGCTTTCATGTTCCCAATCTCTGGTATGCTGCCATCTTGGATCTCCTCCTCCAATCAGCAACCAATCAGCAACTGGGAGCACAGTTTTTAAAAAGTCCTTTCCTACATGTAAAACAGGCTTTAAACATATAAAACGTTTTTATTTTTAAATTACCCTACACAACCACATAAATTGTTGAATATGAATATAATTATATGTTGCCTGAGATATTCTGCCTACTACAGTCTTGGTAGATTGTAAAGTGAACTCAATCATTGGCAAGAACAGGTCCCATATGACCTTTGTTATCGAAGTAGCCAAGTCTTCTCTGAAGACTTCAAACAGTCTTGAAGGACTAGAAAAGGGGACTGCTACTTCTGGAGAGAGATCTGCAATTGTGAGTATATACTTCTGGGAATTTTTCTGAAGGGGACTTCTTAAGATTAAACCTGATTAATCTGTGAACCCAGTGTATTTGTTAAATCAGTCAGGGTCTAGTAGCAGCAGTAACTCTGGTAACCCGGAAGCCCTCCTCGCCTCCTTCCCCAGCATTAACACCCCCCCGAGTACTTCGCCCCCCCTCCCCCAACAAATTCACAAACAACTGTATTTGGTACAAACATTTTGGTCGCAGCTTTATTTACAACCTGTAAACCGACCCAACCAGGGCCTAAATAACTATTGAACTTAACCCAGCCCCGCTCCCCTTTGCCGGAGGATGCCCACCCACCCGCAATCTTAGTAGCAAGGCGGAGCATCCTCCTCCCCCCCCCAAACCCCGCCTCCTGCCTCGCCATCCTAGTAGCAAAGGCCGGCTCCCCACCCCCCCGCTACCGGGTCGAGACCCCCAACCGGGCTGTCTCGCCCCACCCCGAGGAGCACTTCGCCCCCACTGCTCGTAACCAGGTCAACCCCGCGCCGCTCCTGCGAGCGCTGTCTCTGTACCCCCCAACCCCACCAGCTGCGACAACCCCGAAACCACCACTAACAAAGGGGCGGGTGGGCGGGAACGCGACCGCTTCCCGAGGAGCCGCGGCCAGAAGGAGACGGCCACTCGGCTCCTCGCGGACACAGCGCCGCCCCCCCACCGACAGCCGGCCAATGAAATCGCTCCGACAGTGTGACGGAGCGATTTCAAACTGCGCACAAGCCGTCTCGCTCTCCACCCTCCCCCCCCCCCCCCCCTTTCGTCAGTATGCTGGAAGGCCGAGGCCGGGCCCGGGCCCAGGTGACTGACGGCCGCGGGACCCGTCCCGCGGCCTCGAGCATTACCTCTGGGAACCCGGAGGCCCTCCCCGCCTCCTTCCCCAGCATTAACACCCCCCCCGAGTACTTCGCCCCCCCCCTCCCCCAACAAATTCACAACAACTGTATTTGGTACAAACATTTTGGTCGCAGCTTTTATTTACAACCTGTAAACCGACCCAACCAGGGCCTGAATAACAATTGAACATAACCCAGCCCGCACCCCTTTGCCGGAGGATGCCCCCCCACCCGCCATCTTAGTAAGCAAGGCGAGCATCCTCCTCCCCCCCAAACCCCGCCGCCTGCCTCGCCATCCGTGTAGCAAAGGCCGGCTCCCACCCCCCCGCTACCGGGGCGAGACCCCCAACCGGGCGGTCTCGCCCCACCCCCAGGAGCACGTCGCCCCCACAGCGCGGAACCAGGGCCAGCCCGCGCCGCGCCGGCGAGCGCCGGCGCGGTACCCCGCCACCCGGGCGAGGTATACACTATCCTCGCACCGCCCCCCCCCATAAAGCTGCGACCAATCATTTCCAGAGCTTCCTGCCAATTATTAAGCAATAAGTCCTGTCCGACCGGGGACAAATGTACCCCGTCGGAACGATAGAGTCCAGCGCACAGGGGGTCCGCCCAAGGGTGCTGGACCTGCCACCCGCCAGCCTGCTGCAACCAACGGCCGATCTGCCTGTTGACCTTGGCCAGCCCTCTCGACCACCGCCGCTGCGACAAGCAGGCCGGCCGCGGGATGATTTCCGACCACACAATCGCCAAGTCAGGCCACTGCTCCTGCAGCGACCGCAGATCTCGTTGTACTGCGCGAATGAGTTGCCGGCACGTCCAACCGGAAAGATCATTCCCTCCAAGATGTATCAGCAGTCCCAACGGCCGCTGCCCGGGTGCCGCCGCTCCGCCATGCTCCCGGACTACTGGAAGTAGCTGCCACCAACCGCATTCCCCACTGGCCGAGCCACACCAGCCGGAAATGGCAGGACACCAAGCCCAGGTGCGGACCCAGCGGACGAGTGGAGGCTCTACGTTCCGCCCAGTAGACGAAGGAATGCCCCAGCAGCCACCATACGCCCGGCGGGCCCCGTGCAGCACTCAATGTCGGCAGGCTCCGCAGAACACCTGGAAAAGAAAAACAGCATTAATACCCCCCCCCCGCACCCACCCCCCGACACCCCCGCAGCTCACAACTGTTCCGGGCGCACATAACCCGTGTAGGCTCTAGAGCTCCAACGCCCGATGCGTTGAATCACCTCACCCCCAAGGCCCGCAGCTGCAGCGCTGGTCGCCGCACCTATCCGGAAGGAGTGAGATGCATAACGGCGCTCGTCCACGCGCAGCCGCCGCAAGGCCAGGCGGAAGACAGCCGTGAATTGAAACTGGGTGACCGCCGAACCGTCCGCATGGCAAAAGAAACAGCCAGCCCCATCAAGACGCTGACGCTGGTATGTCCTCAAATTCTGCACCGGACAAGATCCCAGACCAGGGATGGCCCGCAACAGCACCCACCGGCCACGCCCCTGCGGGTCGGTTTTCGAGCGAGCCAGAAATATCCGTACAAGCTGCTCCTGCAGGTCCACCTGATGCACCCGCAACCCCCCCCGCCCACCCCGTCCGCCCGCCTGAGGGACCAGCTCACTAACCCGGAAGGCCCCAAAGAACGCTGTGACGAACAACGCCCGGAACAGGACGGCCTCAAACAAGGTAGTCGCGACCTCGGGTAGAACACCCCAAATACGCAGCAGCAAGTCATGCGAAACGGGACGGCGCCGATCCGGGGCGGGGGGCTGCTCTCGTGCCCAACCGGCCAAGAGCCGCCTCACCACATACGAGGTGCCCGGACTGCCCCAGCCCGCCGCCCTGCTGAAGAAGGAGAAACCAGCCAAAGCCGCTCGTGCCGCCGCCCGGGACCAACCACAACCCTTTGCCCACACTATAAAAGACCCTGCCAAAAGGTCCCCAACACTGCCACCCCTCCAGCCCTTCCCCCACAGAAAATCACGAACCCGGGCATAGCCCCGCAGATAAGCCTTCCACGTACCTGGAGCCAGGGAAGACCGCAGCAAAGAGATCATTCCGGCATCCCAAGCCGCCAAAGGTGCTCCGGCACCACGGCCGCGGTCTCGTCCGCTCCAGGTGCCAACTCCCGAAACCGCTTCCCACTGGAAACGAGACAAAGCATCAGCAATCCCATTCTGAACACCCGGCACATGACGCGCCCGAGCCGTGACATTAAGACGAAGACAAGCCAGCACAAACACCCGCATTAACGCCGCCACCCGCGGACACTTGGGAGAATGGCGATTAATGACTTGCACCACCGCAGCGTTATCACACCAGAAAACTACCCACCTGTCCCGTAACCTCTCCGGCCAAACCCATAAGGCCACCACAATCGGAAACAATTCCAGGAACGTCACGTTACGCGTCAACCCACATGCAGACCACGATGCTGGCCACGGCGCCACACACCACGCGCCCTGGAAGTACAATCCCATACCCGAACCCCCAGCCTCATCCGAAAACAAGTCCAAATCCCGGTTGGACAGCTCCCCGGACTTTCGAAGTAAGCGCACGAAATCGCGCAACCCATGTGCATGCATTTGTCATAATAATAATGATCGTCGAAACGAAATCCCAGCAAGGGGAAGGTGGACGGGTGGACCGGCAAGAGACGAAAGGCTGACTCAATGTCAACCTTCACCAACAGAGCCCCTTTTCCGCATTGGCGCACCAGCTCCAATGCCTCGTCGAAGGATGCATAGCGCACGGAGCACAGCTCACGCGGGATATGGTCATTTACCGAGGCCCCGAGGGGGCAAGAAAGATTATGGATCAGCCGGTAACGACCCGGCTCCTTCTTTGGGATGACCCCCAGCGGCGATACAATAAAAGGCGAGAAGGGGGGCCGTTCAAACGGCCCAGCCACTCTGCCCAGAGCACACTCCGCCGCAATCTTTTCCCTGGCCACCTCCGCCAACCGCAGCACCGAGACCGCATTCCCCCTCTCCAACCCCCTCACCACCCCCCGCACTGGGATACGAAAGCCCTCGGAAAACCCCGCCCACAACAGCATCCCCGCCTTGCCATGCCTGGTCGCCGCATAGAGCTCCAACCACGGCTGCAGCGCCAGCCTCTTAATGGGGGTAGGCGCTAGCCCCTCCACCGTCCCGTCACTTACTGGCGGCCGACGCCCCCGGCACCGCTCTACGGCTGCACTTGACGGCCGAGTGACCGGCGCCGCAAAGCGAACAAGCGTGCCGAAACTTGCAGTCTGGGAAGGGGCAGGACGTTTTATTGAAGCGCCAGCACAAATCCCCGCCGGGACCGCTCGCCCCCATTCTGCTCGTCTCGGGCCCCGGGCCCGCTGGCCGAAAGGACCGAAGGCCCGCCGGGGCTGCCGTGCCCGCAGCCTTACCCGAACCCGCACCCCCCCCATTCCGCCCCTTTTCGCCGACATCTGCGTGAGCCAAAGGTTGATATCCTTCATTCCCCACGACAACTGTTTGTTCTCTTCCATCATATCGCGGAACTCCTCATCATAATTAAGCCAGGCCCACCCTTCGTGCGCCTGTGGAAGCCGACAAGATAGCATCAGCATAAGCTAATAGCTCGCCGTAACAACTCGGGTCCTCATGGCCCCATACGCTCGCCAACCGCAAAAAGGCCCGTGTCCAGTTCAAAGTGTTCCGAGACACCTTCCGTACCCTCCCCGCTTTCTCATCCTCCTTGCGTTTCTTGCGACTCTCCCCTGAACGTTCCTCCCCTCCAACAGCCGGAAACTATCCAGATATCGCCGCTTCACGATTCGCCGCCGCAACTTGCGCGGAACACTCTCCCACAATTCCGCGCAACGGACCACCGAGGAACCCGCCCCTGCACCCGTCCGCGGGACGACCGTGGAGTCAGCCGAGGAAGTGGCGGAGGACCCCGACGATGAGGAGGAAGACGACGCGCTCCGCCGCCGCCGGTGCTTCCGCTTCGCCTTGGCTTTACGAGCCGGCGGCACACACTCGCCCGGCAGCACCACCGCCCCACCACCCCCCGCAGTGATCCCAGACAACTCACCTGCTGCCACCTGCGCCGCCGTCGCCTGCGCCTCCGAAGTGGACTCCGACTGCTCCACCGGGGTCGGGCCGGACTGGCTCGCAGTCGACGACATCTCAGGCGCTCCGACAACAGCCCCACTCGCTGGAACCTGTGCAGACCCCGAAACCTGCAACGGGAGAGGAGAGCCAACACACGGGGAAGGAGGAAAGCCAGTCCCCGGAGGCACCCACCCGTAAGGCCCCACCCCCCACCCAACACCCCCTCCCTGTGCCCCCCCCGAGGCTCCTAACCCCCCGGCTGCCCAGCTTGCAGCCCCCCAAGGGGGCTGCCCCACAGCTGGAAGACCGGCGCCCCAATGCTCCCCACCCCAGCCCGCCCCCCATGCCATAGGCTGACCATGTCCCGGGGACAAAGTCGGCCACCCTCCACCATGCAGCCCCGCCCTACCCCAACTCATAGTTAAGGGCCCATAAGCACCAGTCGGGGCCTGAACCCCCTCTGCCCCCCCCCCCCCCGCCCGTCCAATCCACCCTATCCCCCCCCCTTCCTGAGGCATGCTCACATCTAACACCCTCCCCTCAGGCACTCCCCCCCCCACCCACCCCTCGGGCTCCTCAGCTCCAGGCCCAGCAACCCCCACCGGGAGGCCCCCCACCTCCCCAGGACTACTCAAGCCGGCTGCAGGAGCAGGGAGAGCTCCACGCTTCCCAGCCCCTTGCCCACGCTTTCCTGCATTCCTACCACCCCCCCGCCCCGCCCCCCGACCGGCACCGGCACCCGGTGCTGCCCCAGCCCCGCGGGACCCCCGCCGATTACCCCCAGCCCGTGCCCCCGAAGTCCTCCTGGCTTTACTGCAGCCAGCCATGCTGCTGCCCTGCACAGTGCTTCACCCTCCCACTATGCCGCAGAGGCAAGAATTGAATCAGGCTGCCCTCCTCCGTATCCCCCTTTCTTTTTTTTTCTTTTTTTTATTTTGTGAAGAACGCCCCCCCTAACCCGGCCGAAACACCCCCCCCCCCCCGCCGAACGCAACACCCGTGGCGAGAAGTCCCCCCCCAACGAACCCAACTCACCGGACAGCCAAACGCGACCGCTTCCCGAGGAGCCGCGGCCAGAAGGAGACGGCCACGTGGCTCCTCGCGGACACAGCGCCGCCCCCCCCACGACAGCCGGCCCAATGAAATCGCTCTGACAGTGTGACGGAGCGATTTCACACCGCGCACAGCCGTCTCGCTCTCCACCCCCCCCCCCCCCATTCGTCAGTATGCTGGAGGCCGAGGCCGGGCCCGGGCCCAGGTTACTGACGGCCGCGGGACCCGGCCCGCGGCCTCGAGCATTTTGTTTAAATTTAAAACACAGAAGAGAGCTTTCTGGTTAGATTTCATACCCAGCATAGAGCTTATAGTTTACATTTAATACTCACTCAGGGCCTAGTATCAGCAAAGTACTTTTAGTTTAAATTTAAAACACAGAAGAGAGCTTTCTGGTTAAATTTAGAACCCAGCATAGAGCTTCTAGGTTAAATTTCATAATAAGTCAGAGCCTAGCAGCAGCAAAGAGCTTTTATTTAAATCAAATCAAAAAGGCAAAACAGGGTCAGTATTCTTTGAGCAACAAATAAAGTCTTCTAGAGACCTTTACAAAGAGGCCTTCTACCTAGGGGCAAGAGACCTGTGAAACCTTTTCAATAGGTGTTAATGCCAGGTGGCAGGTCAAAAGGCCATTTTGAAAGACTCCTTCTATCCAAGCAAGGACTGTTAATCACCCAGGAAGTTGGTCACAGCTTACCTCAGAAGCACAGGACAGGGTACTATGTAGCAGCCCTCTTTTAATAAGTTTTATTTCCCTCCCTCCCTCCCCAACACCCACCCAGCCCTGGGATAATTGTAGCTTTATAGGTACTTACACATCTTAAAGGAAAGGAGGTGCTCTCAGGTGTAGCTCGTTATCCAAATCAGCTAGACACTAAGGGCCTGAGATTAATTAAGCTTCAGGTGAACAAGGTATATTAAAAGTATTAGGTACAATTGTATTAGTATAAGTATCCATAGCAACCCTTAGTAAGTAAAGATCTTAAAGATCTAAACACAAGCTTAAAACTAAGATGCAGACAGCAGTCCAGCAGCAAGATGGGGGCTTTCCAGTCTTTTGCATTGAGTGTCACATGTATGATTTTCTCCCAGTTGGTGAGAGGTCTTATGTGTGCACTAGGTGCAAGGAGCTCTTTGCTCTCAGGGAACGAGTCCATTTCCTAGAGGCTAGAATAGCAGACTTGGAAGACATAAGAAAGACAGAAAGGTTCATAGAGGAGACCTACAGGGATATAGTCCTGAAGTCCCACCTCCAGTCTGGCAGCATCCCAGTTGTCATGGAGGAGAAAGGTCAAGTGACAGGAGAGCATCACCCTGGTGTGTCAGGAAGTGATCCTGTAACTAGGACCTGTCCTTCAGGTGATGTAAAACCCTCTCACACCAAGAAAGTTTCTCCAGGGCCATGTGCCCATGAGGGAAGGGTTAGGACAGCCGTTATAGTTGGTGATTCGATCGTTAGGCATGTAGATAGCTGGGTGGCATGTGGACGTGAGGATCGCCTGGTAACATGTCTGCCTGGTGCGAAGGTAGCGGACCTCACGCGCCACCTAGATAAAGTCTTAGATAGTGCTGGGAGGAGTCTGCTGTCTTGGTACATGTCAGTACCAATGATATAGGAAAATGTGGTAGGGAGGTTTTGGAGGCTAAATTTAGGCTTTTAGGTAGGAAGGTGAAATCCAGAACTTCCAGGATAGTGTTCTCTGAAATGCTTCCTGTTCCATGCGCAGGACCCAAAAGGCAGGCAGAGCCCCGGAGTCTCAATGCGTGGATGTGACGATGGTGCAAGGATGAGGGTTTTGGATTTGTTAGGAACTGGGGAATATTCTGGGGAAAGGAGGGGCCCTTCCGAAAGATGGGCTTCACCTTAACTGGGATGGAACCAGGCTGCTGGCATTAACCTTTAAAAAGGAGATAGAGCAGCTTTTAAACTAGGCAATAGGAGAAAGCCGACAGTCACGCAAAAGCGCAAGGTTTGGAAGAATGTATCCTTGAAGGATACTGCCAAAAGCAGAGAGGTTCCAAAAAAGAGTAAAGTAGCCCAAATGCCCTCGAGTATGGAGCAGACAGAGATTAAAGATAGAAAATTACCCATGCCTACCAATAGCCAAATGAATATGAATAAAATACAGTCTCTAAAATGCTTGTTTGCAAATGCTATAAGTCGAAAAAATAAGATGGGAGAGTTAGAATATATAGCACTAAATGAGAGGTTAGATATGATTGGAATCTCAGAGACATGGTGGAAGGAGGACAACCAGTGGGATACTGTGAAACCTGGGTACAAACTATATCGTAATGATAGAGTTGATCAAATTGGTGGAGGGGTTGCCCTCTATGTTAGAGAGGGCAGTGAGTCAGAAAGGATTAAAGTTTTGCAGGAAAAAAAATTTGCTGTAGAATCACTATGGATTGAAATTCCATGAAAAAAGGGGAAGGCGATGGCAGTGGGGGTGAACTATCGACCACCTGGCCAGAATGAACAAATGGATGATGAAATGCTCAAAGAAATCAAGGAAGCTAACAAAAGTTACAGCACAGTAATAATAATGGGTGATTTCAATTACCCCGGAATCGACTGGGCCAGTGTCACGGCAGGACATGCTAGGGAGATATAGTTCCTAGATTAAATAAATGACTGCTTCTTGGAGCAGCTGGTACATGAACCGACCAGAGTGGAAGCCATATTGGACCTAGTCCTTAGTGGAACACCAGACCTGGTGCAAGAGATAAGATTGTTGGGGCCACTTGGCAATAGTGATCATAGCATGATCGCGTTTGATCTAATTAATGGTGGAGGGATGGTAAGGAAATCCACAGTACTACCTTTTAACTTTCGAAAGGAAGACTATGATAAAATGAGGAAAATAGTTAAGAAAAAAATAAAAGGAGCAGTTGCAAAGGTTAAAGATTTACATCAAGCTTGGGTGTTGTTGAAAAATATTATTTTGGAAGCCCAGACCAGCTGTATTCCACGCTTTAAGAAAAGTGGAAGGAAGTCCAAAAAACTGCCAGTATGGTTTAAAGGTGAGGTCAGAGAGGCTGTTGTTGCCAAAAAAACATCTTTCAGGAAATGGAAAAAAAGAGCCAAACGAGGAAACCTGGAAAAAGCACAAGCACTGGCAAGTTAAATGCAAGGCATTGATAAGGCAGACAAAGGGAAAATTTGAGAAGAAGCTTGCTGCGGAAGCAAAAACAAGTAATAAAGACTTTTTCAATACATTCGTAGCAAAAAAACGGTGAGAGAGTCAGTTGGTCCATTAGATGATAGAGGGGTTAAAGGGGCACTAAGAATGACAAGGCGATAGCGGAGAGACTGAATGAATTCTTTGCTTCATTCTTTACTGAGGAAGATGTAGGGATGTTACCCATGACTGAAGTAGTATTTAAAGGTGCGGAAGAATTGAAGGAAATAGCAATACATCGGGAAGATGTATTACAACTATTAGATTATTTGAAGAGTAGCAAATCACCTGGGCTGGATGATATGCATTCAAGGGTGTTGAAAGAACTTAAATATGAGATTGCAGAGCTGCTATTAGTAATCTGTGAACTATCATTAAAATCATCTCTAATACCTGAAGATTGGAGGATGGCGAACGTAACACCAATTTTTAAAAAGGGTTCCAGGGGTGATCCTGGAAACTACAGACCGGTGAGCCTCACGTCAGTACCGGGAAAAATGGTAGAAACCATCATAAAGAACAAAATTGCTGAACATGTAGATAGTCATGGCTTAATGGGAGACAGCCAACATGACTTTTGATAAGGAAGATCTTATCTTACTAATCTGTTATGTATTTTTGAAGGTGTGAATAAACAGGTAGACAAAGGTGAGTCGGTTGATATAGTGTATTTGGACTTTCAGAAAGCCTTTGACAAGGTCCCTCATCAGAGACCTTTGGCAAAACTATAGAGTCATGGGATAGGAGGCAGTGTATAATTGTGGATCAGGAACTGGTTAAAAGATAGAAAGCAGAGGTTAGGTCTAAATGACCAATTTTCCCAATGGAGAAAGTTGAATAGTGGTGTACGCCAGGGATCTATGCTGGGTCTGTTGCTTTTTGACATATTCATAAATGTCCTGGAAAAGGGAATAACGAGTGAGGTTATCAAATTTGCAGATGACACAAAACTATTTAAAGTTGTTAAAACCCAAGAGGATTGTGGAAAATTGCAAGAGGATCTTGATAAATTGGAAGACTTGGGAATCTAAATGGCAGATGAAATTGAATGTGGACAAGTGCAAAGTTATGCACCTAGGGAAGAACAACCCAAACTATGGTTACACGATGCAAGGTTCCACATTAGGAACCACCACCCAGGAAAAAGATTTAGGCATCATTGTGGATAACATGTTAAAACCCTCGGCCCAGTGTGCAACGGCGGCCAAGAGAGCAAATAGAATGCTAGGTATCATAAGGAAAGGAATGGAAAATAAAACAAAGGATATTATAATGCCTCTATATCGTTCCATAGTGAGACCACACCTTGAATATTGTGTGCAATTCTGGTCACCGTATCTTAAAAAGGATATAGCGTTATTTGAAAAAGTTCAGAGAAGAGCCACCAAAATGGTAAAGGGGATGGAAGGATACCCCTATGAAGAAAGGCTAAAAAGGTTAGGGCTCTTTAACCTGGAAAAGAGACGGCTGAGGGGAGATATGATAGAAGTCTATAAATTAATGAACGTAGTGGAACGGGTAAACGTAGATCGATTGTTTAAATTATCAGAATATAGAAAGACTAGGGGACATGCAATGAAGCTACAGGGTAAACTATTTAAGACTAATAAAAGAAAATATTTTTCACTCAACGTGTAATCAAACTCTGACATTTGTTACCAGAGGATGTAGTAAAGGCTGTTAGTGTAGCTGAGTTTAAAAAAAGGTTTGGACAAGTTCCTGGAGGAAAGGTCCATAAACCATTATTAAGAAGGGACCCAGGATATCAATACTTGACCCAATACACGCATTGTGGAACCTGTGTCTTTTTGGGAAACTGCTAGGTACGTATGACCTGGATTGGACACTGTCGGAAAAAGGATACTGTGCTTGATGGACCTTGGTCTGACCCAGTATGGCATATCTTATGTTCTTATGTTATGTTCTTATAATCTTAAGAATATTTGAGTAAAAACTATTTTACTAGGATTTCCTCATCAGAAAATCCTAATCAAATACTCTTAGGGATGTGAAGGCATACCACTTTACTAAGCAGGACATTAGCTGAGACACTGGAGAGGTCAAGAGACTTTGGATCATCTTGGAAAGAGGGCCACTCTAAAATATTTTATGAGGGAAAAAGGAGATCATAGTGGAGGTGTTTATTTAAGGTGCTTAAAATATTTGAACTCTGGCAGGCCAATGTAGACTTACACTTGCACTTGTCCACATTAAATTTCATCTGCCATTTTGATGCCCAGTCTTCCAATTTATCAAGATCCTCTTGCAATTTTTCACAATCCTCTTGGGTTTTAACAACTTTAAATAGTTTTGTGTCATCTGCAAATTTGATAACCTCACTCGTTATTCCACTTTCCAGGTCATTTATGAATATGTCAAAAGCAGCGGACCCAGCACAGATCCCTGGGGTACACCACTATTCACCTGTCTCCATTGGGAAAATTGGCCATTTAGCCCTACCCTCTGCTTTCTATCTTTTAACCAGTTCCTGATCCACAATAGTACACTGCCTCCTATTCCATGACTCTTTAGTTTTGCCAAAAGTCTCTGATGAGGGACCTTGTCAAAGGCTTTCTGAAAGTCCAGATACACAATATCAACCGACTCACCTTTGTCCACCTGTTTATTCACTCCTTCAAAAAAACATAACAGATTAGTAAGACAAGATCTTCCTTGTCTAAAGCCATGTTGGCTGTCTCCCATTAGGCCATGACTATCTACATGCTGAGTAAGTTTATTCTTTATGATGGTTTCTACCATTTTTCCTGGTACTGACGTCAGGCTTACCGGTCTGTAGTTTTCCGGATCACCCCTGGAACCCTTTTTAAAAATTGGTGTTACATTGGCGATCCTCCAATCTTCAGGTATTAGAGATGATTTTAATGATAGTTCACAGATTACTGATAGCAGGTCTGTAATCTCATATTTCAGTTCTTTCAACACCCTTGGATGTATACCATCAGACCCAGGTGATTTACTACTCTTCAGTTTATCTAATAGTTGTAAGACATTTTCCTGATGTATCGATATTTCCTTCAATTCTTCCTCACCTTTAAATACCACTTCAGTCATGGGTAACATCCCTACATCTTCCTCAGTAAAGACCGAAGCAAAGAATTCATTCAGTCTCTCCGCTATTGCCTTGTCGCCTCTTAGTGCTCCTTTAACCCCTTTATCTTCTAATGGACCAACTGACTCTCTCACAGGTTTTTTGCTACGAATGTACTTGAAAAGGTCTTTATTTCGCGTTTTTGCTTCTGCAGCAAGCTTCTTCTCAAATTCTCTCTTTGCCTGCCTTATCAATGCCTTGCATTTGACTTGCCAGTGCTTGTGCTGTTTCCAGGTTTCGTCGTTTGGCTCTTTTTTCCATTTCCTGAAAGATGCTTTTTTGGCAACAGCCTCTCTGACCTCACCTTTAAACCATGCTGGCAGTTTTTTGGAGTTCCTTCCACTTTTCTTAAAGCGTGGAATACAGCTGGTCTGGGCTTCCAAGATAGTATTTTTCAACAACACCCAAGCTTGATGTACGTCTTTAACCTTCGCAACTGCTCCTTTGCACAGATTAGCTGGGTTTTGGCGCACAAATTCAAGAAAAAGTTTTGCATATGAGCTAATTGTTTCTTCTCTATCTTGAGTGTACAGTAGCAGCAACATTTTTATCACTTTGCTGAAGGGAGTGGTAAAAAAAGCAACGGCAGGGGAAGTGTGCTGGTACAATGTTATGTGCATGTGCTGTAATGCTATCTGGCACATAAATATCAATATTCTAGCCAGAATAATATTCCTGTTTCTTAACAATGATAGTATTCTAAGCAGAACTTCTACACAGAATAATACTACTGTACGTACCACATGGCATTCCAGCACATGACCTTTGTTATCAAAGTATCCAGGTCTTCTCTGAAGACCTTGATCAACGTTATGAATATTTGAGCAAAAACTATCTTACTAGGATTTCCTCATCAGAAAATCCTAATCAAATACTGCTAGGAATGTGAAGGAAGAGTTTAGATAGGACATGAAGAGGGGAATTCACATGTCTGGTTAGAAAGTGTAGAATTCACATAGTACTTTAGAAGAGGGGCTTCCAAATGTAGAACACTGAATTCAAAAAAGCATGGGACAAACACAGAGGATCTCTAAAGGTAAAAAGGGGACTCTTGTAGTTGTTGATTTGGAAGGACAGACTAGATAGGCCATGTGGTCTTTTTCTGTCGTCATATTTCTATGTTTCTATGTTTCTATCTTTCAAAATAGGAGGACTTCATGGGTATACATCTCCACATCCAGTGGAGCAGCAATTTAATATGCTGCATGGGTAAAAAAATGTTGACCCCCCCTCCCCCCCAACACACATACATGTTCATTCTGGGGGGTATTTTGTGGGTAGTGGGTTAAGATCTGCTTCAGGGGTGGGGGTTATGGCTATGCACTTTCGAGGGGTGGGGGAGGAGATTAAGGTCCAGGACAGCAAGAAGCAGAGAAGGATAGAGATCTGGGGTATGACTGAGGGGCAAACCTTGATATTCACAGCTGCTCTTGCCCTAGGGGAAGGTATAAATGTCGATGTCTAGGATCCTTCTATGAGATGTGGATTCTCTATGTGAAATAGAGAGTCCATGGTTATACTGTGGACACATCCAAATCACTCTGTCTCCCTGTCACAACCATTCCTCCATGAAACTTGAATGTGATGAGCATCCCCATGTCTGAAAAGCTCCTGTTCTAAAATGATATTTACACATTTATGCATGTGTAAATGTTGCTTTTCAGACATGGGATGTTTCTAAAATAGCTCCCAAAATTTCTAGCTGTCTTCTCATACTTCTGTTAGACAGCTCCTTGGGCTGAAGATATCCCTAGACGTCTTTCCCTGTTTCACTCTATGCTTTCTCTCAGACCTGCTCTCATCCCTGTGTTTCTGCAGTTGCGGCTACCAAGCCTTAAATGATTCTATCACAGCAAAGGTCACATGCAGAAACTGCACAGCTTCATTGAGTATGTTAACAGGCTCCATTGCCTGTCTCTACCTGATATTAATACTGCAACATTATTTCCCTTGCAGTATGCCTTCCATGACTTATTTCACTTTAATGAATAGCACTTGAATAAGTTCACTAGTTAGACATATTCGTGTGTAATTTACATTCCACACAGTAGTTTTTTCTCATTAATATACTGAAATTTCTCTTTTGTTCTCACTGCTGATTTATCTAATTAAAAAAGGTAGAAACTTAGGGCCCATTTTCCCAACACTTAGCCCGAGTTATCTGCTGCATGGCCCATTTTATTCCTATGTGCTGTGTGACAGATAGCTCGAGCAAAGTGTTAGTAAAAAGGAGCCCTTAATCTCTGTGATAAAAATTACTTTTCTGAAAGAGATGTCCTTGTGATACTGTGCTATTGAATTTAGTGATAATTGATAGGTGCATATCGCCATTTAATAAATAGACCTAATATCTTTAACAGACTAAAAAAATGAAAACCTTCAAAGCAACAATAGGATGATATGGATACGTAGTATGTGATGTGATCATAAAAACGATTCTTCAGATTGAACTTTGAAATGAACTGAGTACAGTATATTAAATTGTCTTTAAATAAAGAGCAGAAAGAGTCGAAAGATTGAAAATTATCCCTGTCAACTGCTAATAAGGTTGTAAGTTCAAACATACCCTGAAATGTCTCTATATAAATGCTAGAAGTCTAAAAAATAAGATGGAAGAAATAAAGTATATAGCACTAAATGAAGCGATAGATATAATAGACATTTTAGAGACCTGGTGGAAGGAGAGTAACCAATGCCACACTGTGATACTAGGGTATAAATTCTAACACAATAATAGGGTGGATCAAACTGGGAGAGGGATAGCGCTATATGTTAAAGAGAGCATTGAGTCAAATAGAATAAAAATTCTGCAGGGAACAAAATGGGCCATTGAATCTTTATGAATAGAAATTCCATGTGAGAAGGGGAAGAAAAGAATGGTAGGAGTTTTACTACCTTCCATCTGGACAGAATAAGCATACAGATGATGAAATGTTCATAGAAATTAAGGAAGATAACAAATTTTGCAGCACAATACTGACGTCAAATTGATTACTGCCCCCCCCCCCTTCTTTGTTAAACCACTTTGACCCAGTGAAAAGTGGGATATAAATGCAGCTAAATAAATAAATTACATCAGGACATGCTAGGAAGGTAAAGTTATTAGATAACATTAGTGCCTGCTTCATGGAGCGGCTGGTTTGGAGCGACTAGATCTAGTCTTTGTAGAACACAGGACTTGATGCAAGCACTAACTGTGCTGGGATTACTTGGTACTAGTGATTGCAATATGATCATATTTGATTTAATAACTGAAGTGAGTATACAAAGGAAATCTACCATGTCAGCACTAAACTTTCAAAAATAAAATGAGCAAAATGGTTAGAAAACAACTAAATAAGCAGCTACAGAGGTCAAGAGTTAACTTCAGGCATGGCCATTGTTAATAACATGATCTTGGAATCCCAGGTCAGTTGTATCCTATGCAGTAAGAAAATTGGAAGAAAGGCCAATGACAGCCTGCATCATTAAAAGATGAGGTCAAAGAGGCTATTAGAGCCAGAAAAACATCTTTCAAAAAATGGAAAAGAAATCAAATGAAGAAAACAGGAAATAGCATAAGCACTGGCAAGTTAATTGCAAACATTGAGAAGAAAGGCATAAGAGAATTTGAGAAGAAGCTTGTCATAAGGACAAAAACCCACTATAAAACTTTTCATGCTTGGCAAGATAGAAGGTCAACGGAAAAGAGGAAGGCCAGCAATGAGATGGATCGATACAATAACAGCAGCTACGGGTACCAGTCTTTCAACAATGAGCCGCTTGACTGAAGACCAAACACAGTTTAGGATAGCAATCCAGAGGGTCGCCATGAGTCGACTCTGACTTGATGGAACTTAACAACAACAACAACAACATAAAAACATTTCAGGTAGATTCAAAGCAAAAAGCATGTGAGAGAGTCAGCTGAACTATTAAATAATCAAGGGGTAAATGGGGCACTCAGGGAGCACAAGGCCATACCTGAGAAACTAAATTAATTCTTTTCTTTGTTCTTTACTGAGGAAGATGTAAGGAAGTTACCCATGCCAGAAAAGATATTTAAAGGTCGGAAGAGCTGAATCATATCTCAGCAAACTTGGGAGATATCGTAGAACAAATTGACAAAGCAAAGAATAGCAAATTGCCTGAACCGGATGGTATATACTCCAAAGCAATGAAAGCATTCAAAGGGGAAATTTCAGAACTGCTATTAGTAATTTTTAACCTACCATTCTAATCATCGATGTTATCTAAAGACTGGAGGATGGCAAACATAATGTCAATTTTTAAAAAGGGCTCCTGGGGTGATCTGAGAAATGAAAGACTGGTAAGCCTGACATCAGTGCCATGCAAAATATTCCAAACCATCATAAAGAACAAAAGTATTAAATATAGATAGACATGGGGGGCGGAGCCTGATGTCCAGCGGGATGGTCGCATAACGCTGAGGCTCCCGAGAGGCCTACTCAGAATCCTGAATTAACACCTCATATACTTGGAACTTCTACTCTGATCTTGCCGGGGCACATTGGTGAGATGGCGGGCACCAAACCAACGCGCCTGGAATTTGGGTCTCCAGCGGCTTCTCACGGCAAACGTTCCAAAACTGAACCTCCGTCCCCGCAGAAGGGGCCGGCCTTGTGCGAGGGCCCCGAAATGCAGCAGGAAATCCTCGTAGAGATTAGAGGGGTCAAAAACCTTGTGCAGGCAAACGGGGAAGCACTCCGAGCGCTGCGGGACAATTTTGGTGTGCTGCAAAGCAAGCTAGAAGGGCTTTCTTCGCGTCAGGACAAAATGGAGAGCATATTGGACTCCCATGCGGCCCGGTTGTCCCAACTCGACAAAGTTGAACGACAGGTGCGGGCCTTGCAGAAAGAGGTGGAAGATGGCAATAATAGAGCGCGCCGCAACAACATACGACTCGTGGGCATACCGGAGGGAGCGGAATCGGGAGACATAAAAGAGTTTTTATGCAAAATCCTCCCTTCCCTGCTCCAAATCACCTTTACCAAAGATTTGGAGATTGATCGCGCTCATCGTGTACCCACAAGCATAATGCTCAACAGGAAGACCCCGCGGCCTATCATTTTTCGACTATTGAGATATCAACACGTGGAGCAAATTCTAAGTGCCTCTCGGGCAAAGGGCCATATGGAGTTTGAGAGCCACAAGATCTCCTTCTATCCCGACTTGTCTAAACCCACAGTCGACCGCCGAAAGCGCTTTCTGGAATTCCGGCCGAGGCTTCAACAACTACAAGCACGCTATGGCCTGATGTACCCGGCCAAGCTCCGAGTCACGCTTCACAATCAGACAAGAACATTCGAGGACCCTGATCTACTAGCGGAGTTTTTGGATTCCAAAGAAGCCGACTTGATGCGCTGACTTCCAGAATATTCCTGCAAGTCTCCTCATATCCGCTGTATCTGCCATATTGGATCTGCCGCAGCCTAGCAAAGAGTCTGGCGTGGGCAGTCTGTTGCCTTACTCTTGATGGTATCTGTGACCCGACTCCATCTACCCACAGTAGCCTCGATGAGTATCAGAGACAGTGTTATTATGGACTCTGGTGTTTCTTTTCTTTTTTTACATGTCTTCTATTTCCTCTCTAGGGCCTCCTCCCGCAGACACATGGTCGCCATATTCTTTGGGGGTTTTGCTTCTTCTCTAAGATACGTTGGTACATACTTTTCAATATGGGGTGTATTAGCCAGAATACTCGGTGATTATGACATTGTTGTACAGATTCTGCTTATGTTCTATGTTATCAAGCGCCCTTCCCTAAAATGTCTATTACCGATTGATGGCACCATGTAAGATTTTTTCATTGAACGTAAAAGGCATCAATAATCCGATAAAACGGAAGAAAATCCTAAGCTACCTCAGTCAGGAAGCAGCGGATCTGATTTTTCTCCAAGAAACGCATTTAAATTCGAAGGAAACTCTTAAACTCAATATTAAACCTTACATGGTGGCCGCTTATTCCCCAGCCGTTTCTAAGAAATGTGGGGTTGCCATACTGGTTAGGAAATCTTTGCATGCTACTGTTATTGCGACTAGCTCAGATACAGAAGGTAGATGGTCTAGAGTTCACCTCAAGATAGGTAGCCTAGAAGTTACATGTATATGCCTTTACGCTCCTAATGTTGATGACCCTGCCTTTTTTGCTACCATTGCTCAGGTTGCGCAGGCTTCTGCTAATACTTCATTGATCATTGGGGGGATTTCAATCTAGTCCTTGATCCCCTGATTGATAAACAGCCGCCTAGGACGAGTGGTCCCCCCAAGAGTCACGCCACGCTTACCTCCCTGATCAAGGATCTTGCTTTAGTTGATCTATGGAGGTTACTACACCCCAATGAGCTTGACTTCACCTTCTTCTCCTCCCCTCATAAATCTCAGTCTCGCATAGACTTCTTTCTAATCTCAAAACTGTTAGTTCCTCAGGTGGACACTGCAAAGATTCACTCCCAACATATTTCAGATCATGCTGCCATTTCCTTCAATTACACACTACTGCACCCCAGGGAAACTCGGGAGCCTGGTTCTTTGATAGAGCCCTGTTAACTCAGCCAGAGTTCCAGTCAGAAATTCGAGTAGCCATACAGGATTACTTCCATTTTAATCTACCCCAAGATACTGCGAATTGGGCTTGGTGGGAGGGCTTCAAAGCGGCCATTCGGGCAACGATCACTAGCTATCAAATCCGCCTGCGGAAACAACGTAACAGCAGCTGCTCATACTAGACCAACAAATAAAAGCAGGCGAACGAGTTCTAACTTCACGCACTGACCCATGTGTATTAATTCGATTACAGCGTCTCCGTTTTCAATATAATTCAATCCTCTCAACTGCAGCTTCTAAGAGTATTGAGCTTCAGTGAGGGACATATTATCGTGAAAATAACCAAGCCGGTCGACTCCTAGCCAATGCCTTGAAAGGTCAAAAAGAAGCCAAACGCGTTGCGGCCCTTCGAGCTCCACAGGGAGGGGGCATAGTGACCACAGACTCCGACATTGTAGAGCTCTTTCGGGATTTCTATACTCGCCTATATCAATCTGAATGTGAGTTCTCGTCAGAGACATTCGAGCGATTGCTTTCTGGCATTCAGCGGCCGACCCTCTCTGAAGATGATAGGGATGCGATGGATGAACCCTTCTCTACTTCAGAGATCTAATCTGCCCTAAAACGAACAGCCTCGGGCCGTGCCGCAGGGCCCGATGGTCTCCCGACCGAATTCTACAGAACGTTCAGTGCAGATTTAGTTCCCTATTTAAAACTCTATTTTACTGCCCTTGCGGTAGATACATCCTCTTTGGGATCCTTTTCTGCAGCTAATGTGGTTGTATTTGAGAAAGAAGGCAGAGACCCGCTACTGACCGCCAACTACCGTCCAATCTCCCTACTTAATGCCGACTATAAGATCTTCGCAACGGTCTTGGCCACCCGGCTATCTGACATGATGGCTACCCTAATTCACCCCGACCAATGCGGTTTTATACCCAGCAGATCAACTGCTGACAATGCTCGGACCTTGTGCCATGTGTTATCTAGTGCTGCCAATCTCGATCATCCATGGGTGGGTCTTTCCCTGGATGCCGAAAAAGCCTTTGATCGTCTAGAGTGGCCCTTCTTATTTGCAGTTCTCCGATGGTATGGCTTTGGAGAGGGCTTCCTCCGATATCTCCAAGTCATGTACACTCAACCCGTCGCTAGTATTTGTGTAAACGCCATCAAATCTCAGCCATTTAACCTCCAAAGAGGCACGCGTCAAGGTTGCCCCCTATCACCAATGCTTTTTGATCTCGCTCTTGAACCCCTAGCCCTCCTTATTAGACAGTCTGCACGTATTCGAGGTGTCCCCTTTAGTCATAGGGAGATTAAACTCTCTGCATATGCAGATGACCTCATGCTCTTCGTTTCCCTCGATTCGGTTCCAGCTGTCTTGGATCTGATTGACGGATACTCACAATTATCGGGCTATAAAATTAACTGGACCAAATCTGTAGCATTCCCACTGAACCGCTGGGTACATGAGGCTGACATGCAGGCCTTTCCCTTCCTTTGGCAATCCCGCATGGTGAAGTATCTCGGGGTCCATTACTGTTCTCCTTTAGAAGACACTATCAGTTTAATGCCAAAGAGGTAGTCTCCAAAGTCCGTGAACTCACAAATCGTTGGTCTCCCTTATCTCTCACATGGTGGGGCCGTTTAGAAACTGTGAAATTGATGATAGTCCCCAAAGTGAACTACATTTTAGAAATGCTGCCATGCTTACTTCTGTTACATACTTATAAAGATATTGAGGGCCTTCTCGTCCGTTATCTCTGGCAGGGCAAACCACCAAGGATAGCTATACATAAACTGCAGTCTGCAAAGGAACGAGGGGTACCAGATTTCCTGATTTTCTTAGATATCATCAAGCCTTTCTACTTAAGCAAGGTGCCCGATGGCTAGATACCTCAACAGACCGCCGACCAGTTTGGCTTGACATAGAAGAGGAGCTTAGTAGCCCAATTCCGTTGACCCATCTCCCCGGTATGTCCTATCAAGTAGACAACCGCCATCCACCAATGATTGTCGATACTCTTGCGGCCTTTAACACTCTCATTCTATCACTGGGCCCGAATGTATGTCCTCAGGACGGACTCCCGCTATGGAATAACCCCAGAATTCAAGTCCTAAATAGAACAATAGCCTGGAAACCCTGGTACTCCAGGGGATCTGGACACCCCAACAGCTTTTCTCTGCAGCTCGTTGGAAAACCTTTTCTGATTTACAAAAGGAATTTGCGTTACCAGCGAAACACTACTTTCAATTGATGCAGCTTCAACACTGCCTCAAAAGTGCTCGAATCATGCCGCCCTCTGCCCCTACTGAGGATGGGCTATTAGAGACAGTTCACTCCATTAGTAGTACACATGGGGTAGCCTCTAACTTTTATAAAATAATTTGTCAGGGTACAGATACGGACACTTTTAGAGCTCAACAAGCCTGGGAGCGCGAACTGCAAACCACTATAACCCCTGTGCAATGGAGCGTTTTTTGGAGTAAAGTAGTGCGGGTTTCCCGGTCTGCCTCTGTTACCCAAACTCTCTTCTTCTTTGCACACAGATGCTTTTATACCCCAGAAAAAATAGCCAAATGGAACCCAAATGCTAGGGACCTGTGTTGGTCTTGCCATACTGCTGTGGGAACCTTCGCTCATGTTATTTATGAATGTCCTCAACTGCAGGTCTATTGGGGGCGGGTCTGGGGTCGTATTCAATCTATCTTACACTTTCATGAACCTCTCTCTTGGAAGGTCGTGGGACTCCGCTCTGTGGCGGAGGTCCCCTCTCTTCCTAAGAAGGGTCGCTTTCTCCTTGATTTCATGCTGGGTATAGCCATATGCTTAATCACGAGGAATTGGAAGGATAGCTCTCGACTTACTGTCAATGAATGGTGGAACCTCGTCTGCTTATATAGTAAATATGAGCAGATACCTCGGAGAGCTATTCCCCATGTCCAAACTCACTCTTGCTTGTCTAAATGGCAGATGCTTAATGATTATGTACAATCTGCTCATTGCTCCAACATGCCTGTGTAATGTGCACTCATCATGTTTTAGTTCAGCGTTAGGTTTTTGTAATACAATAATGTAAGTACACGCCCGCTTCGGGAATGCTTAGTTTTCTAGAGAAGAAGCAGGGGGGAGGGGGGTGGTAGGGGTTTACTTTGGTGTATGTATTACACGTTATGTATTTGTCTTTTAGCTGTATGTCTTCCTTTCCTTTGTTGTTATAAAACGAAAATAAAGAATTTAAAAAAAAATATATAGATAGACATGATTTAATGGGACAAAGTCAACATGCATTCAGCCAAGGGAAGTCTTGCCTCACCAATATGATACATTTCTTTGAAAGCATGAATAAACATTTGGATAAAAGTGAGTCAGTTGATATAAGAGGTTATTTTAGAAGCCCTATTCATGATATAAATATGTCAGTGTCACCAGAAAACTGTGCAAGTTATAGACACACATAAATTGCAATTTTAGAAAGGCCATGAGCTGTATGTTTTCTTTGCAGGCACACCTACATGCATATGACTCTGCTTGGGGAGTTCCAGGGGCATTTCTGGATGGGGCTATGGGTGGTGTCTGGGCTTGCACATCCAGGACCTATTTCATAATCACTTTGATATATGCAGGACAGTGGCCCTAAACGTTTCATGCTGTACCTGCTATAAAGCATGACTAAGAATGGGACTTTGCGGGGGGCGGAGTCTGCCGCGGTAGAAGATGGTCGCATAGAACGCTCGCTCCCTCCCAGCACTGAAGAATCCGGAGCTAAATCTGACAAAGAGTACTCAAAACGCTACTCAGATCCGGTATAGACCGAGGCGCTATGTCATCGCTAAAACCGGCCAAATTGGAGTTCCAACCGGCGGCGGGACAGTCGAATAAAAGGGCGAAGCAGGAACTCTCTTCTCCGGTGAAAATGGCGCCGGACAGAGCAACCGCGGAAGGGATGATAGAGATCCTGCAAGAACTCCGGTCCGTAAAGGAACTAATTACCGCCAATTCGGGGGCGCTGGCAGCAGTGCAAGAGGACCTGCGAGAAGTTAAAGACCGCTTAGGAATCATGACCCTACGTATGATGGAACTCGAGGCCGAGGTCAAGCAGCAGGCTGTAATAACAGGCCAACTCGACCCGCTTGCAAAGAGAGTAGCGGTGTTAGAGCAACAGATAGAGGACCAATCCAACAGGAGCAGGAGAAGCAACATCAGAATCATAGGGGTCCCAGAAGGCCGGGAAGGATCTGACCCTATCAGATATCTGGAAAAAGTCATACCGGAAATATTGGGTCTCACGTTTGAGAGGCCGCTGGAACTAGAGCCGGCCCACCGCGTGCCCTCGCACCCTTCTACACACAACCAGAGACCGCGGCCGTTTGTAATTAAAGCTCTGCGATATCAGCATGTGTTGCAGATTATGGAAGCGGCGCGGCAGAAGCAAAATCTACAGATGGATGGGCAATGCATCTCTTTCTTCCCTGACCTAAGCCAACGGACAGCCCAGCGCCGGAAAGATCTTCTAGCCTGCAGACCTCTATTGCAGCAAGCACAAGCACGTTTCGGACTACTTTACCCGGCTAATATGCGGGTGACCCTGGACAATAAAACTTATACATTTACGGAGGGTCCTCTGCTCCGCGCCTTTCTTCAAGACCGGGCCAAGATGGAAGTTGCGAGTTAACGTCCTCGAGGCTCTCCGCAAGGGTAAAGATGCAGAAACCTCGATCTCCGAGGATCAAGGAAAGAAACATGATAAAATATAGATAGAGAGTTAGCTTGTTACCAACATACTGTTTGACTATTCTCCGGTTTATCTCTCCTTCTTTCCTTTTCTTTCTTTTTCTCTTGTAATTGTACATTTAGCTGACAAGAAAATGTAGTGCAATATGTGGGTTGTGTAGAATGGCGAACTAGCTCTCATGCCCAGTGAGATACGCGCACTATGTAAAAGGCAGGTAACATCTTTAATGCAACAGTAAGTCAGTATAGCTCACAAAATAAAGTATTATTGTATTCTTACCAATGTGTTGGGAGGGAGCTAGACGGGTTAAGACGGGCGGTGGAGATTTCGCCATACAAGCGGGTGTAGGTTATGGCTTATTGCAGCCAGGTTATATGTATGTTAATGCTAATGTCTTTGATACCTTGTTCCCGGGGCAGCTGACCACGAGTATCCCCCTCCTACCCCCCAACACGACTGGGAATGGCTAACAATCAAGTGAGGGTGTTGTCCCTAAACGTTAAGGGTATCTCTAATCCGGCCAAAAGGAAGAAAATCCTGCTGTACTGCAAGCAGCAAAAGGCGGATGTGGTGTATCTACAAGAGACCCACTTATCTCATGTAGAGTCTTATAAAGTTACAGACAAGATCTATCAGAATGTCCTCTCGGCGCCTGCTCTCAAAAAAAAAGGAGGGGTCATTATACTGCTCCGGAAATCTCTCCAGGTGGAAGTAAGGGAGACCAAAGTGGACCCCGCCGGTTGATGGGCAAAACTGACAGCTCTGCTAAAGGGGGGCCTGTACACCTTTATGACGGTCTACGGACCTAACGCTGATGACCCGCAGTTCTTCACTCAGATCTCTCAAGAACTCATTGATTCAGGTTCTACCAATATGGTTTTGGGGGGAGACTTCAATCTCATACCGGATCCTCTCCTGGATAGAACGCCCTACAAGCCGCAGCATAAGCCCCGCTCCTCTGCAGAGCTGCAAAATTTGACCAATCTAATAGGGTTAGTGGATCCCTGGAGACTACTCTACCCCAGTAGCAAAGAGTATTCCTTCTATTCTCTGCCTCACAACTCACAAACTCGAATAGATTACTATCTTACTTCCAAGACGTTGTTGCCTAGAATTGTGGCTGCAACCATGCTTCCCAGAACAGTCTCCGATCATTCAGCGATCCTTCTGGACCTTCGAGTGGACCCTGAAAAGAAATCCCTGGGTCGGTTCTTCTTTGAAAAGCGCTGGCTGGTGGACGCCGAATTTCGTACTTCTATGAAGGCCGGCATTGCGGAGTATTTTGATGTCAATCACTATGGAGACACCCCTACATGGGCCTGGTGGGAGGCTTTTAAAGCCTATGCATGAGGACAGATGATCACCTATAAGCTCCGCAAGCACAAGGCAGAAGCTGCAAGAAAGAAGGAACTGGAGACCGAAATCAAAGCGGGTGAGCGGATCCTGGCTCGCTGGGCAGATCTGACTATTCTCCTGCGACTACAGAAACTTCGCTACCAATACAATGCTCTTCTGCAGGCTGAAGTCAGTGAGCTGATTAGAGTGCAACAAGGGAAATACTATCATGATAGTAATCGAGCGAGTACACTCCTTGCAAACATGCTAAAGATGAAACGTGCGGCGACCCGGATTGCAGGGTTAAAAGATCCGGCAGGAGACTTGAAAGTCTCTGATGATGAGATCCTAGCGCTTTGCGAGACCTTTTACTCTAAGCTTTACCAGTCTGAAGTAGTCCATGATGAAGTTGCATTCTCGAATTTTGTCTCCTCCATTGAAGGTCCCCAACTCACAGAGGCGCAACAACAGCTTTTAGCTGCAGAAGTCACCTCCAAAGAGCTTCGCACCGCTCTCAAGCAACTGGCGAAGGGGAAGGCCAGTGGCCCAGACGGGCTCCCCGTGGAATATTATGAGGCTTTTGCGGATCAGCTAATCCCTGAGTTGCTGCTTTACTATACGGGAGTGCAGGAAGAATGTCCTGCGGTTGGGGCACTAGCAGAAGCCACGATAGTAATACATCCTAAGCCAGGTAGAGACCCGGGAAAAGTTGAGAACTACCGACCTATTTCGCTACTCAATGCGGATTATAAAATCTACGCCAAAGTCCTCGCTAATCGACTGACCAAAGTCATGGGGTCTCTCATTCACCCTGACCAATGTGGATTTATGTCCGGGAGATCCACGGCCGACAATGGCCGTTTGCTAGCCCACGTTCTTTGGCGGGTGCAACAGATAGAAGTGCCAATCGTGGGCTTAGCGCTCGATGCTGAAAAGGCTTTCGACAGGGTCGAATTCTCCTATCTATTTCAAACTATGCGTTGGATGGGAGTCCCGGACAGCTTCCTGAGGAATATCCAGCTACTATACACTAAGCCGGTAGCCCGAGTGGTGGCTAACAACACGGCCTCGCGTGAATTCTTGCTTACTAGAGGCACTAGGCAAGGCTGCCCTCTGTCCCCCCTATTGTTCAATTTGGCCCCAGAGCCCCTGCTTCTTAAAGTCCGTCAAACCCCCAACATAAAGGGAATCCCACTTGAGGGATATCATTGTAAGCTATCCGCCTACGCAGACGACCTCCTCTTATTTATTTATTTATTTATTTATTTATCTATTTCTTCTATACCGCCCCTTCCAGAGATCAGGGGCGGTTTACATGGAACAATTGCATACATTTGCATAACATTACATAGAACAAGAACTTCTTAACTTTTTACATATAACAGGACAGTTTTTCTCGAAGAGACGTCGTTAGAAGCTGTCTTGAAGTCTATTGACGAATATGCCAGTATTTCGGGCTACAAGTTAAATCTGGACAAGACTACCAGCATACCATTAACACCTACAGTCTCAATGGTCGAACTGCAGCGGTACTCCTTTCAAGTGGAAAAGTCCTCGTTTAAATATCTGGGAGTGAGTTATGGCACCACTCTGGCAGACACGATTTCTCTCAACGTGACCCGATGCAATGAGATTCTGCAGGAATGCGTACATAAATGGACGCCGTTGAATTTGACATGGTGGGGTCGCCTGGAAACCATTAAAATGGTTATTGTCCCTAAGATCACGTACATTTTGAGCATGATCCCGGTATTTTTTGACAAGAAATTCTACCAAATCTTAGAAAAGAAAGTGCTCGCTTTTCTCTGGGCGAAGAAAACCCTGCGTATCGCTGCCTGGAAGCTTAAACTCCCCAAGAAACAAGGAGGGGTCCACTTTCCGGATTTCTATTGGTATCACGTGGCCACTATAGCTAAGCAAGGCTCTTGGTGGGCGGAGGAGTTGGGAACTCCAGGAGCCCCTAGCTAGCTCGATGTGGAAACTGCAGTGAGTGACCCTTTTCCATTGTGTTATCGCATTGGAGCCACAGTTCCGCCGTCCCATGCACAGGAGCGTAAGGCGATTCTTCAGGCCACTCAACAAGCCTTCAAGGCCTTGTTGCCACTTTTAGTGGACGAGCAAACCTTTACAGATGTTACACCATTATGGCTCAACCAATGCTTTAAAATTGCAGGTACTTGCTTCGCATGGCCCATCTGGATACGCCATGGAATACACTGTTTGGGACATCTTGTCAGGGAGCGGAGATATAAATCCTTTACCGAGCTACAGCAGGAATTCCAACTACCCGATAAGTGTTTATTCCAATGGGGACAGTTGCGACACTGCCTGAGCAAAGCCGGGGTGATACCACTGTTAATGGTCACTGGACGTTCCCCACATCTTTGGTTCCAAGACCTACGGATGGGTTCCGGGCAAATATCAAAGATTGTAATGCTCCTTAGATCGGCGGTTGGGCGCTGCCCTAGGGGCACTCAGCTGGTATGGGAAAATGAAGCCGGACCACTGTTAACCCCGGAACTTTGGACTTCCTTCTGGGGATCCCAAATACGGATATCAAGGTCGGCGTCCTTGACGCAGATGTTGTTTTTTATAGCCCACCGCGCTTACCTGACCCCGGTTAGGACTTCCAAATGGCAAGAGCATAACGACGATCATTGTTGGTCTTGTGGTACAGCTCCAGGGACCTTCTCACATATGCTGTATTACTGCCCACAGCTAACAGCCTACTGGTATGGAGTGTGGCGGCGAGTGCAACGGTTGCTAGGGATAACAACACCCCTAACTTTCCAGATTGTCATATATAAATCCATAACGGATGTGCCGGGCCTCCAAAAACAGCACCATGCTCTGTTCAACTTGCTTCTGAGTTTAGCATTAAAGGCCGTCTTGAGTCACTGGAAGTCTTTTAGTACACTGAACGTAGAGTACTGGTGGAATCTGGTATGTTACCATCGCTCCTGTGAATTGATATATGTCCAGCAAAACCCTTCTTTTCACCGAATACTTGACAAATGGGACACCCTTGAAACGTACTGAAGGCACGAGACAAGCTACATTTCCAAGTGGAGGTTGGTGTTCGTGGTCAGCCCCCCCCCTCCCCTCCCCATTTCCTTCCCCTTTGGAATGCTAAGATATCCTTAGTAGAAATTTGGCATGTACTTGTCTGTGTTAGCCATGGTTTGTGTAGCTTCCTCTTTGACTATGTTGTTATGTTCAGATGTGTTTTTTCAAATGCTAAATAAACTTCAAAAAAAAAAAAAAAGAATGGGACTTTGCTGTCTTTTTGGACTGGTTGTGTTGTTGGTGATGAGAGGAAAATGGCTTGTGAATCATAAGCTTGGCTGTCATCTGTGTACATGCAGGTTGTCTCCCCTGTGCTTTTCTGCTATCCTATGATAGTCTCCAAACCAACCTCTTCCCAACCTTCCAAATCACATGCACATTGTGCATCTACCCTGTCCCTTGCTATATTCATGATCTCTGTGCCCAAGAGTCCTGTGTCTCCTGTGCTGTTCTGTAATCCTCAGCCTCTGTGTTTCTGTGCGGGTCCCTGCTGTATGTCTGTTTATACCATGCTGTAATCCTCTATGTCTCTGTGTTCATCTTTTTTTTGTCTCTGTATGTCTGCTCTAACTGTGTGCTGGGTGTAGAACTGTGAGTGGCTGGGGAGGTGAGTGGGTATAAGAGTGTGTGGAGCTGTTTCTGTGATGGCCTGAGTGCTAATGATGGGAGGTAGTCACTATGGAGGAAATGAAGACATTGTTTGTGCTGGCACTGCTGCAGAGGCACCCATATAATAGGGTTTATAAGCCCAGGACACAATTCATGGACCTCAAAGAGGAACAGTGCCTCACCAGTTACCACTTCACTATGGCAGCCATCTACCACCTCTGCCAGGAGATAAAGCCACTCTTCCACTCCATCACACACAGGGTCAGTCCATGCTCAGAGCACCATGTCCTTCAGCATTCTAGCCTCCGGCAATTTCCAGTCTGTGATGGCTGCCAGTAAGCTGTATCACAGTGCATCTCTCAGTTCCTGATGGTCTTCCTAACCCACTAGCTAACTATGTAGCCTTCCCACAGACTATGCAACAAATCATGCTACAATTCATGTTACAATTCCATGTGGTGGATGGATTCCACAAATCATACTACAATTCCATGAGGTGGATGAATTCCCATTAACATTGGAGCTGATTGACTATATACTGTTCATGTAGCCCTCTGCCCTTACAGGGAGGGAGAACACCTATTGGAACAGAAAAGCATTCCATTCCCTCAAAGTGCAGGTCATGTGCAATGTGTTGGGTGAGATAATGGATGTATTTTCTAGATTTTCCAAGTTCTTGAATTGATGCCTATATCCTCACCCACTTCAGAATCTACTAGAGATTTCAGAGCCACAAAATAACCAGTGGATGGCTGCTAGGTAACATCCCAATTACCCTCTTTGTACAGGAAAACACTTGGAGGGCCCCCAGGTCCCTGGGAGATGCAACACTGGCAGACAGAGGCTATGCCTGGCACTGTGCACCAACCACACAAAACAGTCAGGTCATACATCTGACATGTGTCCCTTTGTCTCCTTTCTTTGCAGGGGACAATATCCTGTTGTGGGGGTGAAGTGTGGATAGTTGCAGTGTCCAGCTGCAGAGCCACAATGGGCATCTCCAAATATTGTATGTAGGATGGCAGGCTGTGTGGCAGAGCACCTGACTGACATGTGTCAGCATACTTGTATCACTTCCCACTGTACACCCCTTTCCTTGTGCTATCCAATGAATGGTAGCTGTATCAACTAGGCATCCCATGGCTGAGGCTGGAGGGCTGATGTTATGGCCTCTTTGTGGCCTTTATGAGGAGACATAAATGAGGTTGGTGCTCACACTGCAGGGGAGGGGGTGTAAAGATTGCTGGTGGCAGGTACAGGCCCACCAGCAGGCAGCATATAACATCAGTATTCATGGCACACCAAATTCTAGAGCCATCAGCACATTCTGTTACCTGCAAGACAAGCAGGAACTCATATACTTAAGGAGCAAGGAATCATCCAAAACTTTGGATCATAGTTGATGGGTATAGATATGTGAATCTGTGGAGGTCAAAGGCTGTGGAGGTGTCTTGAGCCTCCATTACCTTGCTGAGAACCTTGAGCTGGCTATCTTTGATGGGGGTCTGGACATCACTGAAGTACCATAGAGTGCCAGGTGTCATGGTGTAAGGTAGAGCCACACTGATATGTGGAAAGCTGACAGTTTCATCTTTTGATGGTGCCATCTGGCACTAGCTGTGTGTTAGAGAAGGTGAGGAGCAACAGAGGCAGTCAGCTGCATGTTAAAGCAAGACAAAGGTGCAAGACACAGGTGCAAAGGTTAATGTTTATTTATGGCCAACAAAACCTGCCTTGGCTATATTACAAGGCTCCCTGCCTTTCATCCCCACTTTCTACTCTCCTGTCTGGAGTGGAGACGCATGCCATGTATTGGTTGATCATCACAACCATGGCATTGCTTCTCCACTCTCAGCCCTTGCAGGCGCTCAACCATGAGATCCAGGGACTTGGAAATGGTATCAAAGCCCTGCTGCACCACAAATTAAAGGAACAATAGCCTGCCAAAGTGTCGGGAGAGTAAACGAAGGCATTTCCTCTCAGCTCTGGGAAATGGTGCATCGCTAACATCTGCATTTTGTTTGGTACAAGAGGAAATTAATTTATAGTTTTATTTCTCCAGTGTTGTTGTAAATTCCAAGTTTGGCTTTTGGGGTTCCCAGTTTAATTATTGTCTTAATAGTTCTAAATTGTGATCCCTTGTTCTATGTTTGGTGATGGTCTATGTTTTGCATGTGTAACTGAAGCTGTGGTATTCTGTTCATGTAGTTTTCTTCTATGTGACACAGTCCCACTTTCTTTCCCCAGTAGGAGATGTATGGTATTCTCTGAGATGTATTGGTTTCATATTTTGCAATGCTGCCTTTTGATAGATAGGGTTTGGTGCTTTCTGTTATGATACAGCGGGTTTGCTGTGGGTTCTAAATGCGTGAACCTACATTTTTCGGCATTTTGGGGGAGTGCTGTTTTCGGCGGCATTGCTTGTGAAACAAACACTCAATGGACAGAAGCTTTGAGGTTGATGTGTTCCAGCCAAACTGATTCCTCCTTATACACTACATCAGAGAAGCTAAGTGCTTTATTCTCTCTGCTGGTTTGATCATTGCTGAGAGTTGGACTGAGTATTTTAAAAATTATAACAGTGTATACAAGTCCTTGTTTCATCCATGAGACCTCTGGTTTATTGGGACATTGTTTGCTGACAGTAACGAGTGTTGCTTTGTCAGGTTTTAAAGCCGATGAGTGGCTGTTATTAACTGATTAAAATGGAGGGCTCACTTCGAGAAAAGGAAAGTTCCTTTTCACGGTGAGTGATCCGACAAAAAATTGGGGTTTAAAAAATTGGGGTTAACTGAATGGTTTCAGGGGCACTGTTTCACAATTAGTTTTTTGTGTGTTAGGGTTTAGCTCCAGTGATAAACTAAGTGAAATCAAGATCTATTTTGTGGGTTCTAAATGGGCAGACAAGGCCTGGATCGGGTGGCGGGGACCTACCTTGTGCTGATCCGGCTTCAGGGGGGTTCCCAGGGCCAGATTGCAGTTGTTTCAGGCTGCTTATTCCACCTCCACAATAGAATAAGCAGCATGTCTCACCCCCAGTTACAGGACATACAGGGCCATGACCTGAATTGGCTCTGTACATCCTGATGCCTCGGCCCGTCCCTGTTCTGCCCACTGTCTGCCCCCTCCCTCCGCCCCGCCGTCTCTTGCCTATACTGTGGCTCTGATCATGCAGGGAGGGAGAGAGGGATGTGGAATCAGGACAGGACCTTTTTCTCTCCACGTATACATGTTATAAGATCTTTAAGTCTGTCCCCATATGGTTTATAACGAAGACACTGACCATTTTGGTAGCCACCCTCTGCACTGATGCCACCTTGTTTATATACTTTGAAGGTATGGTTTTCAGAATTGCACACAATTATCCAAATTAGGTTGCACCAGAGACTTATACAGAGGCACTATTTCCTCCTTTTTTCTGCTGGTCATTGCTCTCCCTATGCACCCAAGGATCATTCTGGCTTTCACCGTCGCCTTTTCTACCTGTTTAGCCACTTTAACATCTTAAGAAACAATCACACCCCAGGTCCTGCTCTCCTTTCATGGAGAGAAGTAATTTGCCCCCTACATTGTACAACTCCCTTGGATTTTTGCAGCCTAGATGCATGACCCTGCATTTGTTAGTGTAAAATCTCAGCTGCCACATTCTTGACCATTTTTCAAGTTTAGCTAGATCCCTCCTCATGTTATCTACTCCTTCCTGGGTGTCTACTCTATTGCAGATTTTGGCATCATTCACAAGGATGCAAACCTTACCCAACAGTCCTTCCACAATACCACTAACAAAGATGGTAAAAATAATTGGACCAAGGATAGATCCCTGTGGCACACTACTGGCAACATCCTTCTCCACAAAGAGAGCTCTGTTTACATATATACATTGATGCCTCCCGCTCAACCAGTTTTAACCCGAGTCACTTTAGGATCCATCCCTAGGGTGCTCAATTTATTTATGTTGCTTGTGTGGAAACAGAGTCAAAAGGCTTTACTGAAATCCAAGTACACCACATTTAGGGCTCTCCCTCAATCCACTCTCTGGTCACCCAATCAAAGGAATCAATCGGATTTGTCTGATAAAACCTGCCTCTTGTATACCCATGTTGTCTCAGTTCCTGCTGTCCACTGTACTCCAGAGATCTCACTATCCTCTGTTTTAGCAGTGTTTCCATTAATTAACTAACCACAGAGGTCAGATTAGCCAGCCTATAGTTCTCAACCTCATCCTTAATTCCACTTTTGTGTAAAGGGACCACATGTGCCTTTCTCCAGTCCTCTGGAACCACTCCTGACCCTAAAGCAACACTGAAAAGGTCAATCAGTGGAGCCACTAGAATCTCCCTAGGTTTCTTCAAAATTATCAGATGTATCCCATCTGGCCCCATCGCTTTGTCTATTTTTAGTTAGGTAGTTTCTCACAAACACAATCTTCTGAAAAATGTTCAAGAGCTCCTTCACTCTGTTCCTATTTGTGGGAGTTTTCTGAGGTCCTACTTCTGACTCTTCATTTATGAATACATAACAAAAATATTTGTTAAGCAATTCTGCTTTATCATCATCATCTTCTACATTTTTCTCCCCTTCCCCCTTGAGTCTGGCAATTCCACTTTTACACTTCCTCCTCTGGCTAACATATCTGAAAAATGTCTTGTGCCCCTCTTTTATTACATTGACTACCTCTTCTTTGTTTTGTATCTTTGCTTTCCTGATTACTATCCTAGCTTTTCTAAGTTTTTCTAAATATTGATGCTTGTCTTCCTCTCTCTGTGATCTCTTGTATTTTATGAAGGCTACCCTCTTTTTCTTCACCTTTTCAGCTACACCTTTTGAGAACCATAGTGGCCTGAGTTTCCTTTTATATTTATTTACCTTTCTAACAAAAGGTTTGTTGCCCTTAAAATACCCCCTCTCAGTTTTGCCCATTGCTTTTCTATATCCTCCAGCTGTTCCTATCCTGCTAATGACTCCTTGAGGTATTGTCCCATCTTGGCATGTTGTATTTGCATGTCTCTATAGACACGCAGATATCCTTTTACAAGTGTGTCTTATAGTCACTGCATGGAAGAAAGGCCTGGCATCTACTTCTGTCCACACCTTGCCAAGAAAACCTAGGGGCTGGGTTGCCAGGAGTTATCATTGACTCAACAGCACACAACAACAACAGTGTATTTAGACTTTCAAAAACATTTGATGAAGTCTTACATTCCTGAGGAAATGAAAAAGTCTTGGAATAGGAGGCATTGTATGTATAAGGATAGTTTTGGAGAAGAATCCGATGCACCATCTTCTATCTGCGCCCTCTCAAGTTGAAGCCAGCTGGGTCCTGAAGATCACCATGGAGCCAACATTTCAACCTTACCAATCGTGATGTCTATAGTAAGCCTTGAGATTGGGTATCCCCGTACCCTCCCCACTCTTCCTTAAGCCAGCACAAGAAGAAAAAAGGTAGTGCTTAGGCTTTTATTGCACCAAAATCAAACTAGAAAGTCAACTATTCAGCACACAAAAGATCATCCTAAAATTGTGCATTGTAAATGGTGAAAAAGATAAAGGCACGCATGGAAGAATGTTTCATTTTAATCAATATGGTATGGCCTCTCCAAGAAATACTGTAGGCAACTTCACCCAAGAGCTCAGATCCAGCTGGATCTTAAGGAGCAAAGGTGCATAATTAACTTTTCTATAAATCATGAAAACATGAGGAAAACCACAGTACCCAGGTATATCATGCTGAAAACACCCATGAAAAAAAGTACAAGGCCAGGGGAGAGACCTCACTGAGAACTTAGTTCAGATTTTTCCCAATTGACATAATACCCTGCCACCTTACCAAAATCCATAAGGGAGCTGCTGCAGATGCTGGGTCAGACAAATCTGCTGACCTATAAACAAAAACACATCATAGGTGTAAAATGGAAAGTTTGTTCTCTACCCCATGCATGCGAAGCCCAATGATATCAGGAGAGGCACAGATACAGCATGCCAAGGGATCCAATTCTAAATCAAAAAGTGTCAGGGAAAGAGGGCAGCTCTGCCTTGTACAGTACTGCTCCAAATTTATAAGGAGGCATTCACTTGGAAATAAATAAAGCACGAGCACCCAGCCCAAAAAGGGCTTAGGAAATCCAAAGCAAAGTAAAACTGTGAAAAAAGACAATGCTGCTCTAGTCAGTTGAAGGCCATCTTTGCATCAAGAGACAGCACCATACCCTTCAAACATCTACGTTTGATCATCTGAATAAAATGAAACAGATGCCAGGTACTATCTCTTTAATAACTGACCCCGGATAAAACCAATAGGCAGGAAACTTTCCAAATGTAGCTGCAAAATTATTGCCAACACTTTCATATCAATGTTAAGCAACAAAATAGGCTGATAGGCCTCAATATCTTTGTGATCTCAATCTTTCTTAGGAATCAAAATCACCATAATAGCAAGAAGGGGCAGACCATATACACATACACCACCCAAGAAAGGGGACAAACCCTTCTGAAACATCTTGTAAATTCATTGGGATACATATCCAGTCCAGCCCGCTTATCAGACTGTAATCTTCCAATAGCTCACAGCACCTCTAACAAAGAGACCAGATGAGGACAAAGCCCTACACTGTTCTTCCAATAATCTCGGCAAGGCCACTTAGTCGAGAAAAGATTTACAAACAGCATAAATGAGATCTCGATCAACTGCATACACAGTCTTCAAGTGGTCAACAAAAGGGCCTCAATATCCTTTGCAGCAGTACACACTCTGCCCCATTGATCTTGCAATCAGTCAATCATCTTGGCAGGGGCTCAGCGTCAGGCTGCTCTGGCCAATAAGGCACCTGTTGTATTACCATGCTCATAATAACACAACTTTGAAATTCTATTTTGTCCATGTCCAACTAGCACAAACAATCCTGAAGCAAACACAGCTGACAGTAAACACAAAGGGCCTGATTCTGTCCTGGGCATCCTGGCCCTCTGTGCGCCCGGTTGGAACCGGATGCACAGAGTTAAATGGGATTCTGATCCCACGGGGCAAGTCTAGCCCCGTGGGATCAGAATCACGTCCAGGCCTTTACATGCAGGCTGGGACCCCAATTCCAGTCACCTGCACATACAGGGCTTCCCCGGCTAACTCAGTCAGGGCTCCTGAATGGAGCTGCGGCGCCGTGGCATCCGGTAATGGAGCCGTGATTCCCGGCCGCTATGACAAGAAGTTTCATTCCCTGCAGTTCAACCCCCGATCTGGCCTCTCAAGGCCAGGGTCAGGCCTGTGGGGAATCGCCTCTGTCCCCTACCCCGCCTTTGCTGTGCCTTGGACCTCCTAGATCCACCCAACTAGGGGGAAACTTATTCCGCTCATGGGTGGGAATAAGTTCCCCATATAGGAAGCTGGCCTGAGACATACAGGGCTTGACATTGGAATCAACCCTGTACATCCGGGGGTCGCTGCAGACCCACCCAACTGGCCTCCCTAACTCTGCCTCCACAATGCCCCTTTCCCACCCCCGTCTAACCTTCCGTACAATGTGCAGGGAAGTTAATCGGGGTCGGCAGAGGGGCCGAATAGCAGGGCTGGACATCCCAATGGGACATTCATCCCCACTATTCATACTCGGATGACCCCTAAGAAGAATAAGCATGCCTATGTTGCTACTCCAAAAGAACAGTCTGTTATTCCAGATGTTCCTTCTTCTCCTGGGACCAACACACTAAATGACTCAAATAATTAATATTCACACGAAGAACTGCTTTAAAAGTCTTCCAATACAGAAGTGGGTCATACACCCTGAGGATTGTGAACCACCTGAAAATCACTGTGCACTTGCCAAAGGAGCATAGGAAAAAATCCAAACGGCTATAGGACTAATGATATGGAGAAAAAATATTTAGTCCCGACAACCAGGATTAGCCATTTTGCCCTATGTCCTGCAAGTGTAGATACTTGATCATGGCAAAAAGTGTCCAAGACTTCTCCTGACACCCCTGAATGAGAGCTGATCTATCTACTGTATTATTCATACATACATTCCAATCACCCCCAATAATCATGAGCAGGCCTATCCAACCATCTAGCTTGTGGGTAATGTGAATATAAAACTCATCAGAGACCTCATTAGGACCATATGCATTGACTAATAACTCAACAGAAGTCATTTTACAATGTAAAATAAGAAACTGACCCTCATCATTAGCCTTCCATTCATTCCACCTCCAGAGGCAGGGAGCGATGAACCAGCAGACAAATACACACACCCCTACATCAGGAGCCAGATGAAGCAGAAAAGGCCTGGCCCACCTAATCCTTATGCACTTCTGGACAGAGGTCTCCTGCAAAGAGCAACATGCACTTTCTCCTTCATCAAGTCCTGTAAAAATCTTGAATGCTTAGTGGGGCTCAAGATCCCCAGAATTTTGAGTGAGACTATGCATAAAGAAGTACCCATCAAGACTAGAGGAAAAAAAATACCAGGTAACCACAAAACCTATAACATAGTAATATCAGACAGATTAAAGCCATGGACCGCATCTATCATGTAAAAAAATGGCACGATCAGTGAAAGAAAGTAGTGAATTAAAAATAACACGCCCGGCATTAAAAAGAAAACCAACCAACCCCAAAGAACCCCCACTACCCCACCATCCCCTACTGCTACTCCCTTCTCCCAAATACAACCCAACCCAAAACATCTGCAGGCACAAGATGAAAGCAAACGGGGAAACCACAACGCAGAAAACATCCAACCTGCAAATAGGATATGAAGGTGGGAACCAAAATGGGCACCTTGGACCATAGTCGGAGAACTTAGCCAACTCCTCCACCCCCGCAAACATTCATATTCCCACCTTCCATTCATACCAGATCCCCCTCCCCCCCACATTCACAAACCCAAAAGCCAGTAATGTACCACCATCCACACAAAAATAGCCCCCAGAAATCCCAATCCATACATTATCATGTCAAGAAACACAAACCAGACAGCTCAAAACATCATAGTTGCCATCACAGTCTTCCAAACAAGCATCGCCAGAATATATGCTGCCCTTTAGGCTCCAACTCCCTAATATCACTGAGCTGACTTGGTATGTCCCAAGGACTGGGTTGAGAACCACTGCTTTAAACTGTTAACTATTGTTTTTAAAAGTTTGACTAATTGTCTGTATTTTGTACATAATTAGATATGCACCAACACATGAACTTTGATTGGAGGTCTCTGATCTGCCCCAAGTAATCCTTCCATCATGGATATTAGGTTGGTTTTCCCTCCCTGGGAATGCTCCTCAAAAGCGAATGATCAGCTTTTAGAGTTAAAATTGGAGCATAATTTATCAGCTTTTCAGAAACAAACATGCTTAATGATCACTTTATTGTCTGGTAATGATTAGAATGTAGACCCTGGTTTAGGCCCGTAAATGAGCTCTTCAGAATCAGGGTGGACATAAAAGTCCAGTCAGAGTAATCCAGAAGGTCCTTTTACAATAGGCCTGCACAGGGGCAGAGTTTGGGTGGAGTATGGGCAGAGTCAGAAAATACCTGCTCTTGAGAAGGCGTAATGCTCACACCAATCTAGGGCAATCTAGGGCTAATTGGTGCAGGGATGTACGCTAATATTTTATAGTCACATAGGAACATATGTGTATTTATAAAATAGGCAAAAAATAGGCAACTTACTGCACACTGAACCTATATACCTGCTATCAAATTACCCTCTTCATGCATCAGATCTGTTCAACTTTATTAATAAAACAGATTATATTATGCTTATTTTTTATATTTAGTTTAATAGCAGGATATGTTTTACATTATGTTTATGTAACATTAGCGATCTATTTTTCGATTGGTTTGGTTGGTAATTTGTTGGTTGCAATGTCATTTTGCTCTAAAACGTTTATTGTATTTGAATTTTATGTATTGTCTGTAGAGTTCCCCTTATTTGGGCATTTTGGGGAATATAAATATGAAACCAAACTGAAACCCATGATCCCTTTTTCATTCAATTTCAAACTTGTCTCTGGTTTTACTAGTACCATATAAGGCATGCATGCCCAGAAATAAATGGAAGCACATTTGCATTTAATTTACTTTTTTTTTTCAACTAAAATCCTTCAAATGTGGACTAATTGATGCATACTTTAGTAGTGGGTGAGAATTTAAGATGCTCCTACTATAATCATGTCATCTATCCTCTAACTTGCCATCTAGACTTTTGTACCTATTTCCTTTTCAATTATAACCTATTCCACTGAACAGAATTTCCAGGATATATTCATATTCATATCTAATGGCCTAAATTCAGACTTCATTATCAGACAAGTTGATATACATGGAAAGGGAAGACGACTGAATTGCAAGTACTGTAAAAAGAATTATTCCTTAAATTATTTATACCACTATAAAAAGGAGCCCAATACGCTTTTAGATGGCTTTCAAAAATAAACTGCATTTAAATTCATTAAGTACAGCAATAAAACAATACTGGGATCATGTCTCTGGGTATGTTTGCTCTCATACAAACTAAGGGGTATGGTTGTTGGAAAAAAAACAAAGAAAAGTAATAGCACCGCTGCATATACTTTCCCGAACCAAAATCTAGCTGCAGGCTACACACCCCAGATAAAAGGCTGCAGCTTCATTGAAGAAGAAAGAAATTTGTCAATGTAGACCTTTGAAGTGTGCCAGAAATACAGTATAATCTGTTGGGAAAGGGTTAAATGCAAATAGAACCACAGTATCTAAGACAGACTGATCATGATACCTGATGGTAGTGGGCTTGCCTATGGTCAGTCACATCCTGTAATTCCACTAGGGTGCTAGATTTCAATGCTGAATTTGCTGTTGCCTACGCAGAATTATGTTAAACATGGCCCCAACTGAAAATCAATATTCTGCTTAAGTAACTGGCCCTCCAGTAATTTAATGAAGCTAAATTGCATTACACAGAGGTAAGGTGATGGGGGACCATTTTGTCTCAAGCTTTCCATTATACAGTGGCTGTACTGCTCTTTGCTGCAAGAGGAATTAAAGTTACACACTTATTTCTTCTTGAAACTGAAGCAATACTTTTTATGCATACTGAATAACTTATCCACATTTCTAAGTTAAAAGAGATAGGTTATAGTTAAGACTGAACCACAATTTTGTAGTAAGGAAAAAAAAAACCACATTGCTTCTATAGTACGGATTTCATATTCCTTCCCTATGTAGAAAGAACTCTTGAAAATGTGATCATTGGATGTTAGACCTGTATTAAAAATGTAATTCTAAAAGATTCAAATCCATGACACACCTATATCAAAATAATTACTTCTAAGTTCTGTTCCAGACCTGAAAGCTACCTTGGAGCTACCTCTTAAAAACCCTATGCGCTTGTCAAACTAGGAATTTAAATGGGAAAAAAAGATGAATTTTGATTGATTGGTCAGTGATGCAAGCAATACTGTGCTTTTGCTTTCTGGTAACAAAAGCTTGTTTAAAGTTGCATAAAGTACTTTCACCCTCGGTTTTACACACTCTGATATACGGCAGTTGGTACAGTAATTTGAGATTATTGTACTATAACTCCAAACCACCGACAATGAGCGCACACATTATGACATCTACCACACTGTCCTATAACTTTTGTGTCACATTTGATGGCCCAAAAGCAAGGGCACAATTGCATTACACAATAGTTATGCTGTGCTCTCTATTATTAATTATTTTTTGTTATTGAGTTGTAAAACGCCACCTGGGGGCAACATTTCACAGTAGTATGTCTATATGATAGGCTGAAATGGAGCAGAACTGGTATCCCTAAGAAATATTGCTGATCACTGGATATTCTTTCCAAAAATAATTGCATCATTGTGATATATACCAATGTTGTACGCAAGTGTACAGCACAGAACCAAGGCTGCCTACCAAACTTCTAAGGAAGTCTTCCGAAGGCATCAGAATATATTCCTTCATTTAATATGCATTGGAAAATATCTCGTACAGAGATCTAAGTATCAGCATACTAGTTAGTAAGGCACAAGGAGAGCAGAACTCCTGCAGACTAATCTTGGGTGCCCAACAAGCAAGAGCAAGAGATGAACCACAGTTGCTTAAAAGGTGCTTTATTGGAAGTCCCCAACGCGTTGCGGCTGACGCCTTCCTTCGGGGGGAGGGGTACTTTTATAAATAAAATAATAGGAAAACAGCACATATTAAAAAACATTCACAGAGACATTAATGTATAAATAGATAAAAATACAATGTAAAAGTAAAATTAAGCATGTGACTTAGGACCTTTACATGTGGCACTTAAGAAAACATTTATATATAAGAACCATAATAAATTAGTTAAAAACAAGAAGTGCCAAATAAAAAACAATTAAAACCATTAAAAAAACAATTAAAAGACACCACAAATATAGACGCAGGCAGAAAAGGGACTAATTCAAATCCAAAACACTGACAAATGTAGACATATTATGACTCACTAACTATGCACCGGAGGTGCCGTTGGATTGATTTTAAGGTGTGGAGACCCTTTTGTATGGTCATCAATGGCGTGAGTCTCTTGCCACTACAAAGGAAAATTATAGGTTAATTTTTAAAAAAAAGAAGAAGTAAAACTGGTGTTTTATGAAGGAATCACCGTGAATAAAAAGGAACCTTCCCGTTGTGACATACTAGAGTGAAGTGTAATTATAAAATCAACTAAAAGATAAAACTTAAAATGCATACTGACTTATATTTTGTACGAGTACATACAAAAAACATTGATCATAATACCTGAAAAAGGTACACGACCAATGTTGTACGCAAGTGTCACAGCACAGAACCAAGGCTGCCTACCAAACTTCTAAGGAAGTCTTCCGGAGGCTTCAGAATATATTCCTTCATTTAATATGCATTGGAAAATATCTCGTACAGAGATCTATGTATCAGCATACTAGTTAACCTGGAGGTAACTATCCATGTATAAACTCAACTGGGAATGCAAACAGGATGCTAAGGTTTGCTCTTCTTATTTTTCCCTCTAAAACACTCCTCTCCCTGTCCTTCTTTCTCAGTCCGCTATGGATACTCTCTACTCCTCCCTATTTCCTCAGCTCACAACCTTGGATTCCTCTTTGATTCTTCTCTCTCCTTCTCCACACATATCCAGCTGATAACTAAAAACTGCCATTTCTTTCTCTATAACATCAACTAACTTTGCCCATTCTTTTCTGAACGCACTACTGAGACACCCACTCATTAGTCACCTCCCGTCTAGACTATTGTAACCTATTCCTTGCTGGTCTTGCTCTGAATCATCTCTCTCCCCTTCAATCTGTTTCAATACTTTGCTGTGCGGCTAATCTTCTGCCAGCTCATCATGCTTGAATTATCCCTCTTTCAAGTCACTTCATTGGCTCCCTATCCATTTCCACATCCAGTTCAAACTTCTGCGGACCTATAAGTGCATTCACTCTGTAGATCCTCACTACCTTTCCCTCACATCTCTCTCCTACACCCCTACCCTGGAACTGTGCTCTTCTGGCAAATCGCTTCTATCTGTGCCCTTCTCTTTCACTCCTTTCACCTTGCTGCTCCATATGCCTGGAACAAACGACCTGAGTCTGTATGTCAGGCGTCTTCTCTGATCCTTTTCAAATCCAGGCTGAAAACTCACCTCTTCACTGCTGCTTTCGGATCTTGACTCACCTGATTTCCTTTGTGTTTCCTTACCCATTCCCCCGAGATGTATCCCATGTCTACAGCTACTGTGTTGTCTGTCTTGACTAGATTGTAAGCTCTGATGAGCAGGGACTGTCTCTTACATGTCTGTGCAGTGCTGCGTATGTCTTGTAGCGCTATACAGATGTTCAGTAGTAGTAGTAACCACTTAAGTAGAGGTATTATCAGCAGGGAAAAAGAAGGAATATTGCATCTATATGTTTCTTGTAAGACCCTACCTTGAGTACTATGTTCAATTCTGGAGGCTGTAACTTCATAAGAACATAAATAGTATGGAAACAATACTGAAAAGGGTTGCTGAAATGATGCAAGCTTTGCAACATAAAGCCTACTGAAAAAGGCTTCGGATAAAGACCATTAACTTTCCGGAGGAATGAAGAGATGGGGGCAACAGTGAAACATTCAAATATTTGACAGGATTTAATAAATAATGGGAAGGTGAAGTCTTTCATAGAAAAGGAAATTGAAGGACAGGGAACAATGATACAAATAAAATGTAAACAAGTTGAAAAGTGCACATTTCGGAGGTAATTTTATAAGGAGCTGCGTAAAGTTGCAAACTATTAATGCAGCTAAGTCATGCATGCTTAGATACTTATGTGTGTGGACGGGCCTTTATGTGCATATTTTAGTCGGTTTACATGCATCAGGCTGATGGTGCATACTTTCACTGTGGGCATGCACAGGGGCAGAGCACAAATCTGCATGTGCAAGTTATAAAATACTATAATACTACAGTATGACTTAGAAACATAGAAACATGATGGCAGAAAAGGACCACATGGCCCATCTAGTCTGCCCTTCCATATCAACTACAATAGTCCTCTTTTTTCCTTCAGAGAGACTCTGTGTTTGTCCCATGCTTTTATAGAAACATAGAAACATGATGCAGAAAAAGACCACATGGCCCACGCACATTCCTTAAAAATCTATGTGCGGGCATTTGCACCAGCCGCTAGAGTTCGTGTAAGTAATTGCAGCTAGATTTGCCATGTGCGTCCCATTATTCATGCCCCTATTTACTAAAACAGAATGCACACATCCTTGATTTTATAAAATAAACACAATAGATGCCATGGCAAGTCGCCCATTACTTAGACACAGCTTTATAACATCACCCTCTTAGAGTGTGACCTATGATTCATTTTCCTTTTCCTGCACAGGTTCAGGCATGTCTAGGTGGGGACTTCAATTGAAATAGCCTTGGCAGGGCATACCAAGGACTATGTGAGTGGTGCGGTTGCACAGGGTGCAAGCAAGGAAGGGGCACTAATGTCATCACTGGGCTTCCAGAAAGCCCAATTGTAGCAGCAAAGCGCAGACAAACCAATGATACCAGGAGTCTGTTCAAAAGGTCCAAATCATTTATTTGTGCACAAGTCTCGAACCAGTCAATTTCAAAATGGCTGAGCCAAGTTTTCAAGCATTACAACAACTTTTATAGACTTCTGTTCCATTCTAGGTATAGAAAAACATTTCATTGGTCCCGGTAATCTCCCGTACCTCCCGTACCTCTTCTATTGGTCCCGGTACTGATAAGTTTATCCAGTTATGTCCCTCCAGTTGGCATGACACCTGCATACCCCCCTTCTAGTCCCAATTACAATGGTCAGTTCATCAACTTGTTACTTTCACACTTTCAAGGTTATAGAACCAATTTGTACGTGCAGAGGAGCTGGGCTCTGCAACTCATCTGTCAGCACTCCCAATTATTTCTTTGCAGATGTACTTTTTCTTATCAGTAACTTTTAAACATGTTTTTTCTGTATTTTTCCATCTTTCAATACTACAGTTCTGCTTACCTAAGCTAATTCAATACTTCTACTGAGTTCTATCTTACAATAGCAGCATATTGGGGGATGTGCAATCCTATATGCCTCTCCACAGGCCTCATTTACAGGTCAAGCTAGCCATGCTGGCCTGCTTATGTTCGGACACTGTGGGTCACAGGCCTGCACCTGCCACACAATAAGAGTGAGTTCCTACATCCATCTGGGTGGGATGTAGGGCACCAGATGCATGAGTCACACAGGATGCATTTCTAGCTTGGTATGGTCCTGAGCCATGGTAACATTTGTCTTAGCAGGGTAGCAGGGGACATGTGAGTGGATGTCTGGATGGGTGGTCAGAGCAGGGCCGGCCCGTCCATTGAGCAAGAATGTTCTTTGCACAGGGCTCCGCGTTTCAGGGGGCCCCGCGCAAAGAACATTCTGCTTTTTTTTTTTAAATTATATTAAAAAAAAAAAAAAGCTGGCACTGGCTGCTTCCGCGGCCTCCGCGGCAAAAATGGAGTGTCCCGCGGGGGCACCTCTCCTCGCTGAGGCCTCTCTGCAAGGGCTTTTCAGATTCGCGAAGGGAGAGTGTCTCCCTCGCGTCTCTGTTAAAGCCCGCAGGGGCTAATGGGAAATTTCCCATCTGCCCCTTTCTGATGGGAAATTTCCCATTAGCCCCCTGCGGGCTTAACAGAGACGCAAGGGAGACACTCTCCCTTCGCGAATCTGAAAGCCCTGCAGAGAGGCTCAGCGAGGAGAGGGGGCCCCGCGGGACACTCCATTCTGCTGCTGCCGCGGCGGCAGCGGCAGCATCCCGAGCCAGGTTTTTTTTTTTTTTTAAATTAGACATAAGCCGATATGGGGTTGGGGGCTGTTAAGACTGGTGCTGGGCTGGGCTGGGCTGGGCTGGGGGGGGGTGTTAAGACTGAGTGCGGGGGCTGGGCTGGGCTGTGGGCAGGGCTGGGGGGGTGTTAAGACTGGGGCTGGGCTGGGCTGGGCTGGGGCTGGGGGTGTTAAGACTGGGCTGGGCTGGGGGGGTGTTAAGACTGGGGCTGTGCTGGGCTGGGCTGGGCTGGGGGGGGTGTGTTAAGACTGGTAAATGGGCTGCGGGTGGGGGGTTAAGACTGGTAATGGGCTGCGCGGGGGGGTTAAGACTGGTAATGGGCTGGGGCTGATGGGGGGCTGTCTGGAAATGGGGTGATGATGGGGGTTAAGACTGGTTAATGGGCTGGGGGGTTAAGACTGGAATGGGCTGCGGGGGCTAGGACTGGTAATGGGCTGGGGGCTGATGGGGCTGTCCTGGAAATGTGGTATGGGGGGTTAAGACTGTTAATGGGCTGGGGGGGGTTTAAGACTTATAATGTGCTGTGGGGGAGCTAGGATCGATAATGGGCTAGGGGGGCTAGGACTGGTAATGGGCTGTGAGCTGTTGGGGGGTTAGGACTGGTAATGGGCTGTGGGCTGATGGGGGCTGTCTGGAAATGGGTGATGGGGGGGTTAGGACTGGTAAATGGGCTGGGGGGGGTTAAGACTGGTAATGGGCTTGTGGGCGGATGGGGGCTGTCTGGAAATTGGGGTGATGGGGGGTTAAGACTGGTAATGGGCTGGGGGCTAGGACTGGTAATGGGCTGTGAGCTGTTGGGGGGGTTAGGACTGGTAATGGGCTATGGGGTGGGGGGGGTGTTAAGACTGGTAATGGCTGTGGGCTGATGGGGGCTGTCTGGAAATGGGGTGATGGGGGGTTAGGACTGGTAATGGGCTGGGGGGTTTTAAGACTAGTAATGGGCTGTGGGCTGATGGGGGCTGTCTGGAAATGGGGTGATTGGGGGTTAGGGACTGGTAATTGGCTATGGGGGGCGTTAAGACTGGTTAATGGGGCTGTGGGCTGATGGGGGCTGGGGCTGTCTGGAAATGGGGGTGATGGGGGTTAGGACTGGTAATGGGCTGTGGGCTGATGGGGGCTGTCTGAAATGGGGTGATGGGGGGTTAGGAACTGGTAATGGGCTATGGGGGGTTAAGATTGATAATGGGCTATGGGGGGCTAGGGACACGAAATGGGCTGATGGGGAGGGGTTAGGACTGGTAATGGGCTGTGAGCTGTTGGGGGGGTTAGGAATGGAAATGGGCTATGGGGGGGTAAATACTGGTAATGGGCGTAGGCCTGATGGGGGAGGTCTGGAAATGGGGTGATGGGGGGTTAGGCCTGGTAATGGGCTGGGGGGGGTTAAGACTGGTAATGGGCTGTGGGCTGATGGGAGCTGTCTGGAAATGGGGTGATGGGGGGGTTAGGACTGGTAATGGGCTATGGGGGATTAGGACTGATAATGGGCTATGGGGGGGCTAGGACAGGACATGGGCTGAGGGGGAGGGTTTAGGACGTGAGGTGGGCTGATGTGTTTAGGACTGGAAATGGGCTGTGGGCTGATGGGGGGTTAGGACTGGCAGTGGGCTATGGGGGGCTGACTGGAAATGGGCTGATGGGGTTAAGACTGGAAGTGGGCTGATGGGGGGTTAGGATGGAAGTGGGTTGATGGGGGGCTAGGACTGGTACTGGACATGGGCTGGGGGGGGGGGCTTGAATTGAAATGGACTCATGGAGGGGCTCGAACTGGAAGTAGGTCATGGGGGGGCTTGGACTGGAAGTGGGCTGAGTGGAGGTGAGCTAGGATTTGAAATGGGCTGATGGTGGGGCTAGGAAATGACGAGAAATGGGCTGAGCGGGGGCTAGGATTGGAAATGAGCTGATGAAGGGACTCAGACTGAAAATGGATGGGGGAGCTAGGACCGGAAATGGGTTGATGGGGGGTAGGACTGGAAATGGGCTGATGCAGGGACTAGAAGGGAATGGATGCTGGGTGAGACTGGAACTAGAAGGGAGCTGATGTAGTGGGAGGATTAGAATGGGATGGGGCTGGGAGAGTAAAATAGAGAGGGGAAAAATATTTTGTGTGGGAGGGATGAAAAATCTACAATTGGCCGGTTATTGGGAGAGTAAGTGGGGATTGAGGATGGAGGGGTAAAATTTGTGTGGATGAAATAGGAATGAGGAAAGAGCAAAAGGAGAAAGATTAGTATGTTAAAAGCAGATGTAGAGAGAGAGAATGGAAAAAAAAAAACTAGAAGAGAGAAGAAAGAACAAATGGACAGCAGACGATGGAGAGTTAGCAGAAAAACATGAAGAAACCAGAAGAAAGTGGCTGGAGCAATTGCAACTGAAAAAAAATGCACAAAAGGTAGAAAGATATCTCTTTATTTTGAATTTATTAACTGGAATATGAAAGCTCTGGGAAATGTGCATCATTAACGTCTGCGCTTTGTTTGGTACAAGAGGAAATTAATTTATAGTTTTATTTCTACAGTGGTGTTGTACATTCCAAGTTTGGCTTTTGGGGCTCCCAGTTTAATTATTGCCTTCCTGTTTCTAAATTGTGATTCCTTGTTTGATGATGGTCTATGTTCTGCATGTGTAAACTGAGCTGATGTAGTCTGTTTATGTAATTCCTATTTGACATTGCCACTTGTTCTCTTTCCCCAGTATTATCTGAAATGTATTGGTTTAATATTTGCAGTGTTGCCTTTTGATAGGTAGGGTATGGTGCTTGTGAGTCCTGGTAATGCTGTCAGGATATGGCGGGTTTGCTATGGGTTCTAAATGGGCAGCGTTTGTAGTAGTTCCTAATGCGCCTGGCGGTTGGCACTGGATTATAGTAATGTAGAAATCTTTTAGTCTTTCTTTATCCATACCCTCATTAAGAGACATGTTTACTAAAAGTTAGTGTATGGTAACATTATGCAAATATTTATGCAAATAAGGCCACTTATGCAAATGAGGCCCCGCACCAAGTCTCCGCACATGGCCCCGCACCCCCCTTGGGCCGCCCCTGGGTCAGAGTATGTGTAGCGACTGATGGTGAATGTGAGGGGTGTATGTATCTGTAAATCACTCGTATGATGTGCATTTCTGTTTCCATGGCATGAGTTTATCTGTTTATCTGTGGAGATGCGAGGGTGGGTTGTAAGACGGGCTATGTGTATGTGTACTTGTGTGGTTATCTGTATGTGTATTCTGAGTGTCTCGTTGTGTTTGTAAATGCATTGGCAGTGTGTGCTGGGGGCAGGGTGTTGTATATGTGTGTGTGTGTGTGAGAGAGAGAGAGAGAGAGAGAAAGTTCTGTTTGTGTGCTTGCATGCATGCATATTTTTGTCTGCATGTGTCAGGGGCTCTGCAGGTTTGCATGTGTGTTTGTGTGTGTGTATTTGTGTGTGTGAGGCAGCTCTGTGAGGTTGCAGCTTTGACATGTAGGCTTTTCTCTTTCCCTTGCACTTTCCTCTATCATCCTGTACCTGCTCTCTGTCCCTCCAACTGTCTTGCACTATTGCTTTCTTCTACCATTCACCACCTTCTCTCTCTTGCACTATCCTCCTTTCCCTTCCACCAACCATGCAGCCACTTCCCCTCCTTCCTCTGTTCCTCCCTGCCACCAGTCTTTCACCTCTCCCTTCTTATACTCAGCCTCTCTTCTCCATTCTTTCCATAACACTTCCCCTATATTCTGCCCTTTTTCTCCTAAAAAAGGCAGGGTCATGCATTTGGGATGCAAAATCCAAGGCAGTGGTGCAGTATAGGGGGTGAAGTACTTCTGTCCATGAAAGAAAAGCGGGACCTGGACATGATTGTATCTGATGATCTTAAGGTGGCAAATCAGGTAGAAAGATGACTGCAAAAGCCAGAAGAATGCTTGGATGTATAGGGAGAGGAATGGCCATCAGGAGGAAGGAAGCGATAGCACCTCTGTATAAGCCTCTGGTGCGACCTCATTTGGAGTATTGTGTGCAATTCTGGAGACCGCACCTTCAAAAGGATATAAACAGAATGGAGTCGGTGTAGAGAGTGGCTACTAAAATGGTCAGTGGGCTACATCATAAGGTATATGGGGACATTACTTAAAGATCTCAATATGTATACTTTGGAGGAAAGGTGGGAGAGGGGAGATATGATTGAGATGTTTAAATATTTCCAAGGCATAAATGCACAGAAGGAGAGCCTCTTTCAATTGAAAGCAAGCTCTGTAATAAGGGGGCATAGGACGAAGATGAAAGGGAATAGACAGGAGTAATATGCAGAAATATTTCTTTACGGAGAGATGCGTGGAATAGTCTTCCACTGGAAGGAGTAGAGGCAAAGACTGTATCTGAATTTAAGAAAGCATGGAAGATCTCTAAGGGAAAAGAAGGAACTGTAGTGTTTGGTATGGAGGGGCAGAATGGATAGATTGCATGTTCTTTATCTGCATTCATGTTTCTATGTTTTTAACCCTGCCCCTTCCATTTTGCTGTGCCCCCTCTTTTCCCTTCTCCTCCATATCACTGCCCCTCCTTATGCTCTACCCCTCATCTGTTCCTTCCTTCCCCTCAGCAGCTGGCGGGACTCTGAGACTCCCAACAGCACTAGAGATGTTTCTCTTCCTTGGCAGCCGATAAGACCCAAGGACTCCGACTGGCATTTCAGCTTTCTCATCCTTTTGACTGCCAGTAGGGCCTGGAGACACCTGCTGACATTTGAAGCGCCCTTCCTCTTTGGCACCCAGTGGGATCCAGAAAGTACTGCTGGCTCTCTTCACTCTTCGTGCCAGTAGAGGTTGGATCCCCATCAGCATATTCAGTGGCTCTTTGGACTACTTGTGCCAGTAGGGGTTACAGCCCCACTAGTGAACAGTACAGCAGCTCTTCTAGCTAAGGTTACCAGATTTTTTGCAGGCAAATCTGGGACACTACCCCCTTTGTCCCCATTGCCGAAACTGGGGATGGGAGGCTGCCAAAGAGGTGGAAGTCAATGACACAGCTCTAGAATCGAGGACAATCCCCAAAAATCGAGGACATCTAATAACTTTATTCATGTCTCAAGTACAAATAAACCCATGTGTATGGACAGATGGACAAACAAACAGACAGAGAAACAGACCCTCCTCAACAAGAGCTATTGCTTGAGGGAAGTGTGCCTAAACATGCTTTGTTAGAATCTGTTTGAAAAAACAAGGATCTAATGGGTCTTGACGTGGGGCTCTGCTGAAACTGAAGGTTGATGTCCTTTCTCCAAGCCAGGCTCTTGTAAATCCACAGTCAAAGAAACTAGGAGAATTCGAACTGAGCTTTTTCCTGGGACCAGTATAATCTTACCATTGAGGAAATGGATTAATTCTAGGTGCTTGAAAAGAGATAGTTAGAAACAGTGAAGCTGTTCTCAGAAATTTTAGGAGCGCAGAGCAGTGCTGTTGCATGCTGATAACAATTAGCCAAAAGTGACCTAAAGAACTTGACTTGTGTGCATATACCTGGACTTAAGTTACCATAACTTTCAAAATAAGTAAACTGAATTGGCCTGAATTGTTAATGGGCTTGCAGACTGTGAAACCATGCTCTGAATGAGCTGCTATCTAATCTATGGGAGTACTATAGATGCTTAAGGAGAGCCTGCATCAGTGACAAAAATTCTGCCTGAGCAGCCCCTGCAGGACAGGTGGACCCATGTGTCCCTGGGACCTGCACTGCAGCAGTCAGGTAGAGCGCCACTTACTTTCATGAAGTTTGCTCTGCTACTTGTAATTCTTTTCTTAGCAGCTATTACTTGCTGCTGCTGGGCCGAAGTCTCGTGATAACCTGCAGGGAGAAGAGCAATATGCACTCTTCTCACCATAGCCAATTTTTCCAGGCCAAAGAAACATGCATGTTATTTTATAATTCAGATATTACTGGCCCATCGCAGCATATCTATTTATCTGAAATGGCTGGTTGAGACATGCATGTCTCATAACAGAAATGCCCTTCTTCTGAAATATCCCAGCCAGCACGTCCAAGTTCCTGTTTCTACAGTCCAGGGATGTCCACATTTCTGAAATGACCTACAACTGGGCACGTGCCCGGCCTTGTTATCTGCACATAAGAACATAAGAACGTAAGATATGCCATACTGGGTCAGACCGAGGTCCATCAAGCCAGTATCCTGTTTCCAACAGTGGCCAATCTAGGTCATACATACCTAGCAGTTTCCCCAAAAGACACAGGTTCCACAATGCTTGTACTGGGTCAAGCATTGATATCCTGGGTCCCTTATTAATAATGGTTTATGGACCTTTCCTCCAGGAACTTGTCCAAACCTTTTTTAAACTCAGCTACACTAACAGCCTTTACTACATCCTCCAGTAACAAATTCCAGAGTTTGATTACACATTGAGTGAACAAATATTTTCTTTTATTAGTCTTAAATAGTTTACCCTGTAGCTTCATTGCATGTCCCCTAGTCTTTCTATATTCTGATAACGTAAACAATCGATCTATGTTTACCTGTTCCACTCCATTCATTAATTTATAGACTTCTATCATATCTCCCCTCAGCCGTCTCTTTGCCAGGTTAAAGAGCCCTAACCTTTTTAGCCTTTCTTCATAGGAGTATCCTTCCATCCCCTTTACCATTTTGGTGGCTCTTCTCTGAACCTTTTCTAATAACGCTATATCCTTTTTAAGATACGGCGACCAGAATTGCACACAATATTCAAGGTGCGGTCTTACCATGAACGATATAGAGGCATTATAATATCTTTTGTTTTAGTTTCCATTCCTTTCCTTATGATATCTAGCATTCTATTTGCTCTCTTGGCCGCCGCTGCACACTGGGCTGAGGGTTTTAACATGTTATCCACAATGACGCCTAAATCTTTTATCTGCGTGGTGGTTCCTAATGTGGAACCTTGCATCGTGTAACCATAGTTTGGGTTGTTCTTCCCTAGGTGCATAACTTTGCACTTGTCCACATTAAATTTCATCTGCCATTTTGATGCCCAGTCTTCTAATTTATCAAGATCCTCTTGCAATTTTCCACAATCCTCTTGGGCTTTAACAACTTTAAATAGTTTTGTGTCATCTGCAAATTTGATAACCTCACTCATTATTCCACTTTCCAGGTCATTTATGAATATGTCAAAAAGCAGCGGACCCAGCACAGATCCCTGGGGTACACCACTACTCACCTTTCTCCATTGGGAAAATTGGCCATTTAGCCCAACCCTCTGCTTTCTATCTTTTAACCGGTTCTTGATCCACAGTAGTACACTGCCTCCTATCCCATGACCCTTTAGTTTTGCCAAAAGTCTCTGATGAGGGACCTTGTCAATGGCTTTCTGAAAGTCCAGATATACTATATCAACCAACTCACCTTTGTCCACCTGTTTATTCACACTTTCAAAAAAACATAACAGATTAGTAAGACAAGATCTTCCTTGTCTAAAGCCATGTTGGCTGTCTCCCATTAGGCCATGACTATCTACATGCTGAGTAATTTTATTCTTTATGATGGTTTCTAGCATTTTTCCCGGTACTGACGTGAGGCTCACCGGTCTGTAGTTTCCCGGATCACCCCTGGAACCCTTTTTAAAAATTGGTGTTACATTGGCGATCCTCCAATCTTCAGGTATTAGAGATGATTTTAATGATAGTTCACATATTACTAATAGCAGGTCTGCAATCTCATATTTCAGTTCTTTCAACACCCTTGGATGTATACCATCTGGCCCAGGTGATTTGCTACTCTTCAGTTTATCTAATAGTTGTAATACATCTTCCCAATGTATCGATATTTCCTTCAATTCTTCCTCACCTTTAAATACCACTTCAGTCATGGGTAACATCCCTACATCTTCCTCAGTAAAGACCGAAGCAAAGAATTCATTTAGTCTCTCCGCTATCGCCTTGTCGCCTCTTAGTGCCCCTTTAACTCCTGTATCATCTAATGGACCAACTGACTCACAGGTTTTTTGCTACGAATGTACTTGAAAAAAATCTTTATTTCGCGTTTTTGCTTCCGCAGCAAGCTTCTTCTCAAATTCTCCCTTTGCCTGCTTTATCAATGCCTTGCATTTGACTTGCCAGTGCTTGTGCTGTTTCCAGGTTTCGTCGTTTGGCTCTTTTTTTCCATTTCCTGAAAGATGCTTTTTTGGCAACAACAGCCTCTCTGACCTCACCTTTAAACCATGCTGGCAGTTTTTTGGACTTCCTTCCACTTTTCTTAAAGCGTGGTATACAGCTGGTCTGGGCTGCCAAGATAGTATTTTTCAACAACACCCAAGCTTGATGTAAGTCTTTAACCTTTGCAACTGCTCATTTTAGTTTTTTCTTAACTATTTTCCTCATTTTATCATAGTCTCCCTTTCGAAAGTTAAAAGGTAGTACTGTGGATTTCCGTACTATCCCTCCTCCACTAATTAAATCAAAAGCGATCATGCTATGATCACTATTGCCAAGTGGCCCCAACACCCTTATCTCTTGCACTAGATCTGGTGTTCCACTAAGGACTAGGTCTAATATGGCTTCCCCTCTGGTCAGTTCATGAACCAGCTGCTCCAATAAGCAGTCATTTATGTCATCTAGGAACTTTATCTCCCTAGCATGTCCTGCCGTGACACTGACGCAGTTGATACTGGGGTAATTGAAATCACCCATTATTATTACTGAGCTGTAACTTTTGTTAGCTTCCTTGATTTCTTTTAGCATTTCATCATCCATTTGTTCATTCTGACCAGGTGGTCGATAGTACACCCCCACTGCCATCGCCTTCCCCTTTTTACATGGAATTTCAATCCATAGAGATTCTACAGAAAATTGTGTTTCCTGCAAAACTTTAATCCTTTCTGACTTAATGCCCTCTCTAACATAGAGTGCAACCCCTCCACCAATTTGATCAGCTCTATCATTACGATATAGTTTGTACCCAGGTATCACAGTGTCCCACTGGTTGTCTATAGACCCATCACAGAACCAGTTACTGGGGCGTTCGTCTTTCAGGGTGGAGAGGGGGCAATTTGAGAAGGCACTTACTCATGCTTCCCTTCACTGCTGCCACTCCCATGGATTTCTGGACATCCCAGATTCCTCCTAGACACCCTTCTAAAATCCCACTTCACAGGATTATCTGTATGCAATATATCTGCAAGCTGTCCTGGGGACAGAAAATGTATAGAGCATAGGCAGGACCAGCACTTAGGTACCCACTTGATAAAAGAAATACATCTGTGCTTATTCTTACCTGCACATACATGCAAAAGGTTGCTCCTGCTTCAGAGTAGGGGTAACTTTGTGTGAAAGCTCGTGGAGAGGCAGTTTTATAAAGCAACTTAGAGGCATATGTTGCCTTTGTGCAACTAATGAACCTATGTGCCTTGACCACCTAGGCACCGTTTTAAAAAATGACTCTCTTAGGAAGTAATTCAGTAACAAGGTGCTTAGGTTAATAGGGCAGTGAGATGTCTAATTCACAGAGATGTATTGGTGCCTATGTGTCTTCAGGGCCGGCCTGTCCATTGAGCAAGAATGTTTTTTGCACAGAGCCCCACATTTCAGGGGGCCCCGCGCAAAGAACATTCTGCTTTTTTAAAAATTAAATTTAAAAAAAAAAGCTGGCTGCTGCCGCTGCCGCCGCAGCAGCAGCAGAATGGAGTGTCCCACGGGCCCCTTCTGCCCGGCTGAGCTCTCCTGGCCCGCTGAGCCCCTCTGCGCCGGCTTTCAGATATGCGAAGGGAGAGTGTCTCCCTCGCATCTCTGTTAAGCCCGCAGGGGCTAATGGGAAGCAGGGGCTGATGGGAAATTTCCCATCTGCCCCTGTGGGCTTAACAGAGACGCGAGGGAGACACTCTCCCTTCGCGTATCTGAAAGCCGGCGCAGAGTGGCTCAGTCGGGCAGAGGGGGCCCCGCGGGACACTCCATTCTGCTGCTGCCGCGGCGGCAGCAGCAGCAGCTAGCTTTTTTTTTTATTTTAAATTTTCCATGAGCCGATGGGGGGGGGTAGGATTGGTAATGGGCTATGGAGGGGGTTATGACTTGACTTGAGGTGGGCTGTGGGCTGTTGGGGGGGGGTAGGACTGGTAATGGGCTATGGAGGGGTATAGGACTTGACATGAAGTGGGCTGTGGGCTGTTGGGGGGGTTAGGACTGGTAATGGGCTGTGGGCTGATGGGGGCTGTCTGGAAATGGGGTGATGGGGGGTTAGGACTGGTAATGGGCTATGGAGGGGGTTAGGACTTGAGGTGGGCTGTGGGCTGTTGGGGGTTAGGACTGGTAATGGGCTATGGGGGGGTTAAGACGGGTAATGGGCTGCGGGCTGCTGGGGGCTGTCTGGAAATGGGGTGATGGGGGGTTAGGACTGGTAATGGGCTATGGAGGGGGTTAGGACTTCACTTGAGGTGGGCTGTGGGCTGTTGGGGGGTTAGGACTGGTAATGGGCTATGGGGGGTTAAGACTGGTAATGGGCTGTGGGCTGATGGGGGGGTTATGACTGGCAATGGGCTATGGGGGGCTGACTGGAAATGGGCTGATGGGGTTAGGACTGGAAGTGGGCTGATGGGGGGTTAGGACTGGTAATGGGTTATAGGGGGGGCTTAAACTGAAAATGGGGTGATGGGGGGTTAGGACTGCAAGTGGGTTGATGGGGGGCTAGGACTGGTAATGGGTTGGGGGTTGCTAGGACTGGAAATGGGCTGAGTGGAAGGGGAGGCTTGAACTGCAAATAGCTGATGGGGAGGGGGCTTGGAATGGAAATGGGCTGTGAGGGAAGGGAGCTAGGCCTGAAAATGGGGTGATGGAGCAGCTAGGATAGGACTGGAAATGGACTGTTGGGGGGAGCTAAGATTGGAAATGGGCTGTGTTGGGGGCTTGAATTGAAATGGACTCATGGAGGGGCTAGAACTGGAAGTAGGCTCATGCGGGGGCATGGACTGAAATTGGGCTGAGTGGAGGGGAGCTAGAATTTGACATGGGCTGATGGTGGGGCTAGGAAATGACTAGAAATGGGCTTATGGGGGGCTAGGATTGGAAATGAGCTGATGAAGGGACTCAGACTGGAAATGGATGGGGGAGCTAGAATTGGAAATGGGCTGATGGGGGGCTAGGACTGGAAATGGGCTGATGCAGGGACTAGAAGGGAATGGATGCTGGGTGAGACTGGAACTAGAAGGGAGCTGATGTTGGGGGAGGATTAGAATGGGATGGGGCTGGGAGAGTAAAATGGAGAGGGGAAAAATATTTTGTGTGGGAGGGATGAAAAATCTACAGTTGGCCGGGTATTGGGAGAGTAAGTAGGGATTGAGGATGAAGGGGTAAAATTTGTGTGGATGAAATAGGAATGAGGAAAGAGCAAAAGGAGAAAGATTAGTATGTTAAAGCAGATATAGAGAGAGAGAATGGAAAAAAAACTAGAAGAGAGAAGAAAGGACAAATGGACAGCAGACGATGGAGAGTTAGCAGAAAACATGAAGAAACCAGAAGAAAGTGGCTGGAGCAATTGCAACTGAAAAAAATGCACAAAAGGTAGAAAGATATCTCTTTATTTTGAATTTATTAACTGTAATATGAAAGCTCTGGGAAATGTGCATCATTAACGTCTGCGCTTTGTTTGGTACAAGAGGAAATTAATTAATAGTTTTATTTCTACAGTGTTGCTGTACATTCCAAGTTTGGCTTTTGGGGTTCCCAGTTTAATTATTGCCTTCCTGTTTCTGAATTGTGATTCCTTGTTTGGTGATGGTCTATGTTCTGCATGTGTAACTGAGCTGAGGTATTTTGTTTATGTAATTCCTATTTGACATTGCCACTTGTTCTCTTTCCCCAGTATTCTCTGAAATGTATTGGTTTAATATTTGCAGTGTTGCCTTTTGATAGATAGGGTATGGTGCTTTGTGAGTCCTGGTAGTGCTGTTAGGATACGGCGGGTTTGCTATGGGTTCTAAATGGGCAGCGTTTGTAGTAGTTCCTAATGTGCCTGGCGGTTGGCACTGGATTATAGTAATGTAGAAATCTTTTAGTCTTTCTTTATCCATACACTCATTAAGAGACATGTTTACTAAAAGTTAGTGTATGGTAACATTATGTAAATATTTATGCAAATAAGGCCACTTATGCAAATGAGACCCCGCACCGAGTCTCCGCACATGGCCCCACACCCCCCTTGGGCCGCCCCTGTGTGTCTTTATTAAATACTATTCTAAATCCTACAAAAATCATGCCTAGATTGACAGTGTGGACATTATGCCTGCTCTTGGGCAAGTGTAAAAGAGCATACTTTACAAAATACCTGCATAAATCAGACTGCCCATGCTCCATCAAAATTCATGTTCTGAGCACTCCTACTCTACAAGTACACACCAGCTTGCACAGTGTGTATTTTTAAGCAAGGGCTGTGCAAGCAGTGTGAATGAATAGGGCATAAGTACAGAAGGGATGCTGACATCATCACTGGGGCTTCCAGGAAGCCTGATAAGAATGAGTTCCTGTGCACAGCTGGGGGGGGGGGGGGGGAGTCCACGAGTCTCACAGAGCACATTTCTAGCTTGCTATGGCCCTGCTTTGAGGTGTGACCTACTTTTATAAGAGGCATTTTGCGTATATACGCAGCATGTTCCGCCAGAAAAAGGTTTATGAAAGTATCCTCAGAGCCCAGTTCAGTGAAACATATTTCTGATTAAGTAGATAAGGTTCTAGTCAAACATAACTTGGATTTATGTGACTTTTTTAGATCCAAATAAGCAATTCCATATTAAAAAGGTAACCCAGATCCACGGAGGTGTTTCTGTTGCCAACCCCAAGGGTACACAAAAGAATATGTAAAAGTCAGCATGAAGGTTCTAGTAGGCAGGGGGAGGCTGAATGCCCCAAGGTCTTCACTGGGTGACTCGCCAAAATTTATTAAAATAATTTCATGCCACTCTCAAACAAGTGTCCATTCAGTCATGAGCTACGGAATAAACGATCACCTTTATTTTGGTGAAATCTCCAATTTAAAAGTGTCCGCAAACAAAAAACTCAAATGTATAAGTTTTCAGTAAATTGTCCAAATTTCTTTTTCAAAATCCTCTGTATCTGGATATATTGCTCACTTTGCAAACCTGGGCTCAGAGATTTATACTGCAGTTCAGATACAGTAGGGAGGTCCTTGCTGGAAAGAGGGCTTGCAGTGTAAGTTAGTGCATGGATCAGTGGGATGTGCTTAGTAGTGTAGTGCTTCTCAGGCAGGTCCTGAAGTACCTGCTACTTCAAAGAGCAAGGGAGTAGCCTCATATGAGGTTAAAGCAGTGGCCCAGAACCCAGGTTTAAATCCCTCTGCTAGTCCTTGTAATCTTTAGCAAGTCAGTTAACCCACTCTTCTCTCAACTACAAATTGTAATGGTGACAGGAAAATGCTTATTGTAACTTGAACTTCTGAGAAAGGTGTGAGCTAAATCCAGTTCTCTGTTTTTTGGACTGAGAGCCACATTGGACCTTTCAGATCACTGAAGTGCCTGGGAAGTTTGCTATATACTGGGGGTGGGAGCACAGAAGCAAAAGCCCCTACTTCTATGTTTTTGTCCTGCAGCCCAAAGAGACAGATGTGGCTGAGACTCTGGAGCCATGGTCTGGGATACTTGTCATAGAGGGTAACAGTCCGGCATCTTCCCTTGTCCCCAGCCCCCATGCTCCAGTATCTTGATTATCTCCCTCTCTCTTACCTACACATATCCTCTCGTGGACCAGCATGTCTCCCTCTATCTTCTTTCCCTCAAACCTTCCTCCTTCTACGGTTGTCACATTCCACCAAGTCGACAGCAGCAATTAAAGAAACACTACTCCACCAACTCCAGAACCTTCCTTGTGCTTGATAATGACCTGCTCTTTCTGATTCAACTTCCTGTTTATGGCAGAGGGCAGGATATGACAAGACACAGAAAGTTTAGGGGCACACATGCTAGAGTTGCTTTCATCGGTACCACTGCTCTGGATGCAATGGAAACAGTGGAAGAGGGTACAATTTGAATGGGTCAGGGCCCATGTGGCATTGGCAGGACAAAGTGGGCTGGGAAAAACATGTCCACAGGCTGGTTATGAGCTAGAGTCATAATTTGAGGACCTCTGCTTTGGCCAATCTGGTTTTCAGAATATCTACAATAAATATGCATGAGATAAAGTTTCATAGAATGGAGGTAGTACATGCAAATCCATCTCATGCATATTCATGATAGATATCCTGAAAACCAGACTGGCTATGAAGTGTTCCAGGACTTGTTTGAGAAATATTGTGCAAGTGCTCATTTGGTTTGTTAGCACCTTAAAAGGTTTAGTGCATGCAAAACCAATCTAATAGGCATTAACCTATGAATTAACATGCATGAAATCAATTTGCATGCCTTAAAATATTTTATTACATGAATGTGTAAAACAAACCAAAGCCTGAAAATCAGACCAAACTGATATCTTTTTCACTGTGCTCATCGCTACTAGGTAATGGAAGAAAAAGTGATCTCCCTAAGGTCACAAGGAACCTCGGTTCAAGAAGAAGGATTTGGACACTGGCTTCTCTTGACTCTCAGCATGCAGTTTTAACAACTCCTACCACTAGAAAGTGGTTATCTCTAGTGCAGAGGGTACAAACAGCCCAGGTTTTCAGGATATCCCTAATTAATATGCATTACAAACAAGAAAATCCACTCTGAGAGTATTAATTAAACAAAACAACAAAAACTCTCAGGCTAAAGCAATAGAAATAGTACCAACTAAGTTAACCTACTTCAGTAGCTCAAAAGAGTCGCAACTACTAGATCACCTAGAAGGAAAAGAATATGTCACATCACAACAGCAGCAACAATTTAAGGGAGAAAAAGCCTCAGAACCTTATCACTTCACACCATGCGGCAACAAAGAGACATAGGGGAGATCAAGAGTTCTGCATCATAAGTATTAAAAAAACTCCCCCTTCTTTTATGGTCATTTTTATATTTTAATGATTCAATGAATAGGATGATGCCAAGAAACTCATCACTCACATCGAAACATAATCAATACTTCAAAACCATAAACCATTACTAGACAGCCATATACAACACTTAAACCCTTAACTTAGCAACAGACTTCACATATACCAACACACTTATAGCTCAACTCAAAACACCGATAAAGGGGGATAGGGCACCTCACAGTTCACTTAGGGCCCGATTCTGTCCCACGAATAGCAGGGATGGATGTCGCAACAGGACGTCCATCCCCGCTATTCGTGCTCTCCCCACTGGTGTCTAACCTCCTCGCCAGTTCTGCAAGGAGGTTAGATGGGTGTGGAAAAGGGGTAGATCGGGGTCAGAGTTAGGGCAGGTGGTGGCCAGTCACCTACCCTGGACGTACAGGGCTGATTCTAATGTCGGCTGTGTACATCCAGGGCCAGCGACTTGTGCAGGGAAGTTATTCCACCTCCGAGGTGAAATAACTTCCCTGGATGTCTTTTTTCTGCGGGCCCGGGATGCGGATGGGGCAGGGGGGCCCGAGGACATTCCCAGCAGCCTGACCCTGGCCTTAGGAGGCCAAATCGGGGGTTGGGCTGCAGGGAAAGCTTTTGTTCAGCCAGTAGCCAGGATTGTGGCTTCACAATGGAGCCGTGGTGCCGTGGCAACCGGATGCCATGGCATCGTGGATCCATTGCAAAGCCCTGAATGAGTTAGTCAGGCTTTCCCTGTATGTGCAAGCTGGGCTGAATCACAGTCCCGACCTTCACACACAGGGCTGTTCATGATTCTGGTCCCATGGGGCTAGATGTGCCCCGCAGGATCAGAATCGCGACCCCTTGGGACATCTGGTTCAAACCGGACATACAGAGGGACTGTACGTCCGGGATGGAATAAGCCTGTTAGTATCCAATTACACAGCAGTGCTAGCCTGCAGTAAAAGCACAATTTTAAAGGAAAAAACACCTTGAGATTGGGGCTTAACCCTGCAAACAGAAAAATAAATCAAATAAAGTAAAGCTCAGAAAGCCATAACAAAAGCACAGCTGATCTACTTATCTTAATGCTGTCTCTGAAAAACTTCACAACATAAATGCTGCTCAAACAAGCCGCAGTGCTGCACTGCTAAGACCCTACACAAGATTTTCTGCCAACAGAAACACAACCTCTTACTACCCTTCAGCTCGACAAAGATCTTTGTTTCACCCTTTGGTGATCTTTGGTGTGACATATTCTTTTTTCCTTCTAGGTGGTTTAGTAGTTGTGGCTCTTTTGAGCTACTGAAGTAGGTTAGATTAGTCGGTACTATTTCTATTGCTTTAGCCTGAGAGTTTTTGTTGTTTTGTGTAATGAATATGCATGAGATACAATTTCCATTCAGTGAGGATAGCATGCATGCACAGCCATTTCATACGTAATTCATCATCCTGAAAACCTGGTCACTGAAGCCCTCAAGGACTGAACTTGTGCACTCCTACTCTAGTGGCCGGAAATAACACAATTTCTTGGGTGAGCCCAGAGACGGCTTCCTTCTGACGACTTTGTAGCACTGCTGCTTTTGATGCTCACATTTTTTCATGCTTCTTGTGCAACAAGCATACACTAAACGTTCTGCACAGAGCTACTAGAGCAACCCACTGTTGCCAACAGAGGTCTGCAGCGATCACAGCTTAAAGTTCTGCAGAGATGTCAGAGAATTGCTGTGCATTTCTGAGGAGGAGAGAATACATTTATCTCACCAGGTATCGCTGAGAACCTTCAAATAGCAATTTCATTGTGTCACACCTAGACCAAATCTCAGCAAGGTGACCACTACTATCGAAGTATGCAAGGAAGTCAAAAGAAACGATCATGCTGGCTGCACGCCTCCTGGTTGCCATTCTTAGCAGATCTTTCGGATGAAGATAGCACCTCAGATGCAGTTATAGATCACAATGAATCTGTACATGGATTCACTGTAGCAGGAGACAAACTACAGAAGGAGATAAAAAATAGAAGACGAATTACAATTAGGTGGGACCCTGAAGATAGAACAATATGTTACTACTTTTATGCCTGAAAAACTATAATTAGATCCTTCTTTCTGAAATCTGCATGTACTTGTGTGCGTCCATCTACTTGGATATAGAAAGGCAATACTCACGTAGAACTATTTTTGGATCTCCTGAAATCTCTTGAAAATTTGATGTGGATCAAATGGAAAAACAAAACATTATTGGGCGGCGTAACTGCCTGCATTTATTTATGGAAAAGGTGGATCACTCCAAAGTAGTCATGATCCTTGTGAACCCCTTGGCATGGCAAGAATGCAGAAGAGCTGCAAAACAATATGATTATAAGCGGATGGCATGTTTGAGGTGTAAGTGGATTCATAAAGGTTACAGGGTGCTTGCTGTTCCTCTTCATCACTTCTGACATGCTCTAAAAATCTGGTGTGGAAAGGATCACAGATAGGAAAGTTACTAACGGATATGAGTATAAACACACACACATACACAGAGGATGATTCATAAGCTTCCTTGCCTTCTGAATGTAGGCTAACAATAGGCTAAAAGATCCATCAACCTTCTCATGCTGTATCTGTTCAGCTTCATCACAGAACTGAAGGGTTTATGGCAGCAGTATTTATAACCGCATATGGGTAATCTTTGTTGCTATCTTTCATCCAGTGCTGGCTGTAGAGTGTAATGGCTTACATGCTTGCTTAGAATTTGTTTATCAGTTTTCTGGATCTAATAAGCAATGTTTTTCATCATGGGACTTCTAAAGCTAAGGGGACCTTTTACTAAAGTGTGCTAGGAGTTCACACTTACCACACATTCAACACAAAAACTAATCCATGGCAATTGCAACCACTGTGTGCTAACTTTTGGGGACATGTCCAGTATGAACCCAGCGGTTACTGCACTGAATGGTATCTTAACATGTGGTAGTGTAATTCACAGTTAACGCTACGTGCACTTAACTCCATCTATTGCAGCGGAAGTAGCTGCACCCGTGCTAAATGCAACATTGACAACACGCAATATGTAACCCCATGCTAGCGGCCATGTGCTCACCATTCCCACTCTCCGCCCCTAACCCGCCCATTCTCCACCCCATGGCATGAATGGCAGTTGGCACACCAATCAGCATGCATTAGCTGTCATGTCCCCAAGCTAACAGTTACCATGGGCTTGAGCGTGAGGTTACCGTGCACCAAAATGCATGCTAGCCGCTTAGCGCAATTTAGAAAAAGGACCTCTAATAGTGACATAATTTCTACAGAACAATTTGTCACATCTCATAATAAAAACCATACTGAAAGCAATGTAGAAAATATATAAACTAAGAATAAAAAGAAGACACAATCAATAACAGAATAGTAACCGAAGGCAGCACGGACCCGGTGCTCCTGGACCCTTTATATCCAACCCCCCTCCCCCTCCACCTCCATTCCACAAAATACACACAACTGATCGTGAAAACACACTGGTCGCAGCTTTATTAACTTTATAACAATTTTTAACTATACATTGAATCATCAACCTTTAACACTCGCACTAGCGGAGCAATTCCTCACCAGCCATATAATTAGCAAGGTGACCTTGCCTCCGCTACTGCCAGAATCCTGCCAACGCAAGCTTCTTACCCCCTTTCCCCGACTTCGCCATGTAATTAGCAAAAGTCAGCCAGGGGTTGTCCGGGTCAGGGGGCACCCCGCTCCCCCGCCCCACGTATAATCTCCGGCTCCGGACCCCGGAAACCTCTGGGATCCCGTCCCCCCTCCAAGCTGCAACACCCCTTTTTCAGATCTCCCCAAAACCCACTTACAGGATGGGTGGGCGGGAAGACAGCACCTGGAGTCCTCTGCCGATGCTCCCCAACCGGAAAGTGCCTGCCGGCCAGACCTTTCCCGCCCATGCCCCCAGCTCGCCTCCTACCATTGGCTCCCCAGCACTTGCATCCGCAGCGAGCCAATGATTTCAAAACCTTGGCCCGGTCAGCTAACAGCCCCCCCCCCCACCATGGTGCCCTCGCTCCCGGCCACGCGCAGGGTCTCCGCTCCGGGCTGCGCACCTGGTTACCAGCGGCTGCCGGGACCCTGCCCGCGGCCTTGTACATTTACAATGACAATAACATATAATTTCCAGGTTTATGATGGCATACTAAAATATCAAAATAAGTAAAATTAACCTTTTTCTTTTTTCACTTGTTATAAATAATTTTGCATAGCAGATTTAGCCCTGCAATAATTCCTAGGAATGTGCAGTCCTCTAAAAAAAACATAGGAAATATCATTTCATGTCATTTTCAAATGAAAATGGAATAAAAAAATCTTGAAAGTTTGTTACTTCATTAATTGTCTGTCATTAATGGCATGAAGTATCACTCAATAGCACGCACTACTGAGCAATAACGCATGCTACTGAGTGATAGTGCTCCCTATTTGAGATTTACAAATAGTGAGAATTATTGCTCAGTGGTGTGCACTATTGCTCAATGGTGTGCATTCTTGTTCAGTAATGAGCATTATTTGCTCATGGCATGCACAATTGAGCAATAGTGCACACTATTAAGCAATAGTTCATGCTATTAATGGCATTTCCCCTGAAACAAAATTAAAATAAAACAAAACAAAACAAAAAATCCCTCAAATGACACAGGAAACTAAACAAAACAAAACCTTTTGGCCTGAACACCATTATAATTTCACTAACCAAGTGGAAAATTACCTAGGGGCCTAATTACTAAACTGTGTTAGGTGTTTAACATGAATTTTCACGTGTTACCTGTTAAAATGGAGCTAAAAAATGATGTGCTGTGTTAAGTTAGGGTACCTTGATATCTGTGTGTCTGTTAAGGGAATAATAGATAAAGTTGCCAGATGTCCCTGACTTTCAGGGTTTGTCTCAGATTTTAGAGCTGGATCCCTGACTCCCACCTGCTTGGCTGCCTTCTGTCAACTTTTCCATCACTGGGGACAGAGAGGGTAGAATTTTTTTTTTTTTACTTTCAGTTTAGTGATTTGCAGTTTTTAGCATTTACATCCATTATCTTTAGCTTGCATAGTATGGGGAAAGGTATTTCTATTTCTCTGTTGATTCGTCTGTTTGGAAGAGATATTGTTGCTGTCATGGGATAGATTCGGGGGCAGGGCAATGACTGCTTTTTTTTCTTCTCCACGCCTTGTTGCTCAGACCTGGAACTAAAGTGCCCCCCCCCCACCCCCACCCCTTGCTTTGGATAACAAGAATCACAGATTTACCAGCAACAAATCTGCTAACCTCAATAATGGATATTATTTGCCAGATAGTGTGTGTTAATTGGCAAAAGCTTGTATTATTTGCCCTTAACACATAATTTTATAGTGCAACACAAAGTAAATAATAATGAGATGCAAAACATGCAAATGCATGCAAAGCTGTTATTCTAATGCAAAATGAATAATGCAGGTTGTGTTTAATCTTGCAAGCTGTGTTTGTATGGAAATCTTGCATTATGTTTCTTCCCTGGGAACGTAAGACCTCTTAAAGGGGCCAGTGCCGAAAACAGTAAACACTCCACACCCAACCCCTTTCCATACATTCCTCCACTAGAACTAGCGAAAATCACATAACTCCTCTTGGCTGAGCTCAGAGAAGACATCCTTCTAACTACTTTGTAGAACTGCTGCATTTCCTGCTTTAGTTGTACTGCAAGTGAATATTAGACATTCTGGAGAGAACTATTAATGCCACTAATATAGTTTTGCGGCAATCACAGCTTAAAACTCTGCAGAGATGACAGGAAACCAGTGTGCAATGAGGGGGAGAGGTACATTTCTTTCCCAAGCCTTGCTGAGAGCCTTTAGTGAACCGTTTGTGCCACATCTAGACCAAATGTCAACAAGGTGATCGCTAGCACTGAAGTATGGAAGGAGGTAAAAAGAAAAATTCATGCTGGCAGCACGTCACCCTAATGCCCTTCCTCATCTTCAGTGCTAGAGTTAATGACTGTGGTAGGATGATGCAGACCCTTCAGGTGACAATAATACCTCAGGTGCAGTTATAGATCATACACTGTTGGCTTCCATCTTTCTCCCAGCGGTAGTCTCTCAGTATTGCTACTAGGCCAAGTTTTTAAACAAAACACCCTTATTTGACAGTTTGACTCTCTAGCAGTAATACTGCCAGATGACCATTAGGGGGATGAGACAGCCATTTTGAAGAATGGAGCCTCGAAGACAGAAACACTGGGGATTGCTCCTGCCCTCTCTCCAACCACCAAAGAGATCCTTGATAGGTGCCAGAGAGTGTGCCAGAGGAGAGGGAAGGGCAATTGTATGAAAAAGAAATTAAAGGATGGGAAATGAGAGAGATAAGGGGATCAGGTTGGGGTGAGATGGATTGGGGCATGGGGTAATTTATTCTTCTGCCCAATCGGCCCTTTAAAAGATAATAATGGGCCCAACTTGGGGTCCATTACCTTTGCAATGCTGCAGCGAGGAATGTATGATACTGCTGGCTGCAGCAACAAAAATTTCAATTTATTTTTTATTTTATTTATTTATTTTGTAGTATTTAGCTCACTCCTTTCCAGTAGTAGTTCAAGATGAGTTACAATCAGGTACAGTAGGCATTTCATTGTGTCCAGCGGGCTTGCAATCTAAGTTTGCACCTGAGGCAGTGGAGAGTAATGTGACTTGCCCAAGTTCACAAGGAGTATCAGTGGGATTTAGTACACAAGGCACTAACTTTCGTGTTAAATTTTGGTGAGGTAAAGTATTGCATTTTACCTCAGTTTAGTAAATACTCCTGTTACTGATGAATTTCATGTTAGGAGGTGAGGAAGAGGCAGGGAATGTACTTTGCGGTTAACATAGGTATGATTAATGTGTTTTAACTGCTAGCATGGCAGACAGGGCTGGCCCAAACACCAGGCAAACCAGGCAGTCACCTAGGGCAGAAGCTTCTGGGGAGGGGGCTTTCAAAGCTAAACAATAGATTCTGACAATCAGGGGGCATAAAGGTTAAGGTTTGCCTAACCAAACATCATTCTACTACTACAACTTATCATTTCTGTAGCATCACTAGGCATACATGGCACTGCCCAAATACACATAAGAGACAGTCCATGCCCCACAGAACTTGCAACCTGCTCAAGACAGACAAAAAGAACAAACAGGGGACTAGGGTAATTCTTAAGGGAAATTATTAAACGACATATGAATGTGCACAGGACAACAAAAGGGCCAGGATCCAAACGCAGTTACAATAATTGGCGTGACTGCCTTTCTGCAAGTGCTAGAGACATCCCAACAATTAAAACAGCTACTATAGGTTAACATTAGTGGTTCAAACGTGTTAACTGCAAAACTGTAATGCATTTTAGTAAATAAGCCATGTGGACGCTAATTTCATAACCGGGCACCTAGTTTAAGGCTGCGAAAATGCACCTATTTTAAGCATGTTATAAAGAAAGGTAGGCTCCTAGTTTTCTTCATAAAACAAGCCTTAACTTAAGGCATGATCTCTTACAGCAGCCCTAATGCTGGTATAAATGACCACACCTATGTTGTCCAAGAAGGTGCATAAATGATGGCATTTTATAATGAACACACATAATTGCTTGCCCCACTCATGCTCTGCTCACACTTCACTCCTGTGCACAGACATAGCAAAAGTATGCACCATGTAAGCAACACGCATGCTTTCACGATGAGCATGATTTTATTAGAGGCCATTAGTGCATGGAAACTGCCATTTGCACACGTAAAAGAGCAAAACACCTCTTTTAGGCACCTACTTTTGCACATGTAACTAGGCACCCCTTATAAAATTAGTATATTGTTAAATGTAATCCAGGCAAATAGTCAAAAACCCTGCAATGTTATGATAGCCTCGATAATCCTGTCAGTTTGGATCTATCCTATCTAGATCCTTTTTTATTTTGCTTTCAGGAACAAATGGTGGCATTTTCAAAGGCATTTACACGGGTAATGTCCTTTTTCCCTTTCCCCCACTTCCTCATTGATACAACATTTCACTGTCTTTTCCTACTAAAGTTCTTTTGTTACTTTGCCTTTCCTTGCCTTTCTCTATTCTGTTCCTATCTTTTCGGTCCTGTTTCTTTGATTTTATGGTGTTCCTTTTCCTTTTCTCTGCAGCATTTTTAATTTTGATTTTATGGTTTTATTGTAAACCGCCCAGATACTGATGTTATTGGGCAGTATATCAAGTATACAAATAAACATAAACATAAACCCATGTGAATGCTTATCCAGGATTTTCCAAAGGCACCTACATGGGTAGTGCCTTTAGAAAATCCCAGATAAGTCCCTAACACGCCCAGATACTATGCGGTTAGCATCAGGGCATGTTGGTAGTGTTCCAGGGTGGAGTGGGGGGTGGAGGAACGGGCTAAGTGGGTAGCAGCAATGTTTGATGCGACTCGCTTAGTTCTCTGCGCCTTAAAGTTAGGCAAGGTTTTTCCTCGCCTATTTTTGAGGTACGGGGGATAAGCGGGTAGCATCGAAAGTTGTTGCTACCTGCTTAGCCTCAGCAGCTGCTGGTGCATCCAGCAAAACCCGGATTTTCACTTCCATCACCGCGGAAATGAAAATCCAGGTTAAGGGTCTCGGTGGGTGGGCTATGCGCCGACGTAGTGCATAGCCTGCCTAAATGAAAATTGGACCCAATATGACTAAATTGTACAAATGCAAACTTGTGGATTTGTGTGCCCTTGATAAAGTCACATCTAATCAAGTAATACATGAGCTCCAATGCTTTGCATTCTATCATCAGGCAAAATGGAAAACATCCCAATTCAGAGCTCAAGATCCACCCCAGTTATACCTCCACTATAGAGAGTAAACATCTATGTGTAATGGCACTACAAACATCCTTTTATAACCAGGGGTGAATTAAAGTCCATTTCATGAAAATTATCCTCCCTGGGTACTAGGGGGGGAGAAGGGACCATGCTGGACTTATTCACTTTAAGCCCATTAATATCATAAAAACTGAGCTGCTCAATGCAGTGCTGTTGACTTAGTCAAACTCTCTTTAATGTGACCATGTTTAATGCTGTCATATTATGCATTTCATAACTGGGCAAGTGGCATCCAGGCTTCATGAAGTCAGACTCCCCTCCACTTTCCTCCTCTGAACTACTCCCACCTTTTCCCCTCCCTCATCCCGAAGCCTCTTGCTTAATAACTCCTTCTCACGCTGACACAATGCAATGGACTACATTTTTGGAACGATTTATGGCCACAGCATAACCTATACAACTCATAACCATAATACTGTACATCTAACACGTAACAATAATACTGTAGAATTCACACCTATATACAAAACCATATATACAGAGGGAGGCGTGGTCTAGTGGTTAGGACAAGGTACTTCAGGCCGGAGGGTCGGGGGTTTAAGTCCCACCTGGGGACAGCAATCTCAGGCTGGAGGGAATGGGATTTCTAGTCCTATAGGCACTCCTTGTGGTCTTGGGCAAGCCACTTAACCCTCCAATGCCCATGTTCCCTGTATGTATTAGTGTGTGTGTCTCATATCCCCTCATGTTAAATGTATCCCCAATTGACCGCTTTGACCCGGTGAAAAGTGGGATATAAATACAGCTAAATAAATAAAAACAGTAATTTGACTCTCTTAACTGATCCTCTCATCGAGATGCACAGCCTGTACTTGTCTCAACTGGGCAAGTGGCATCCAGGCTTCATGAAGTCAGACACCCCCGCTTTCCTTCCCTGACCTACACACACCCTTTCCCCATCCAACTCCTGAAGCTCCTTTCTTAATAACTCCCTCTCTCATTGACACAATGCAATGGACTACAAACTTACTGAAAGAAAGAAGTTTTAACATAGTAACATAGTAAATGATGGCAGATAAAGACCAGAATGGTCCATCTAGTCTGCCCAGTAAGATGGCAAGAGTAGGTGCACCTGCCGCTCCGTGCAGGTCACCCCTCTCCATGTCCTTGTTTAGGGGTGTTGAATGTATTGAATACATTTCTGGAATGATTTCTGGCTGCAGCATAACCTATACCACACATAACCATAATACTGTACATACAACATGTAACCATAATTCTGTACAATTCACACCTATATACAAAACAGGAATTTGATTCTCTTAATTGATCTCTTCATCGAGACGCACAGCCCATACTTGCCTGGGAGGTGAGGCCATTAAAGCTCACCACTCTGCCTCAACTCATTCTGTCATCACTAATGCCACAAACAAATACAAATGTGCATGATGTACAAAGCGGGGGAGCAAGCCGTTGAAGCATGCCCTTGGCCTCCTGTTTGCAGCAGGATTTCACCTTCACAGTTTGTATCCAAACCATCAAAGGTCAGTACTCATACCTGCTTGGATTAATGATGCATAGGTATTGCCCTCCTTCCCCTGCCATCCAAGCATGGGGAGGTGCATTGCCTGCTGGTTCTGCTGTGAACCCATTGACTCTAAATCGGAAGGACAGATTTCAATAAGGCCACTCACTTTAGGGTGTAACATACGACTATGCGCTCAGTTTGGTACCCCTTCAATCCTGGCCACACCCCTTCAAAAGTGACTCCTTGCTTGTCATGAGGGGCCCCACCTGGCACTCAGCTGTAGCCAGCCCTTGTCCTATCCAACAGCACTTCAACCGTGTCTTGTATCATGCAAAGGAACACGTCCATCCTGATATCTGACAGTTGCACGCCATCTGCATGATATAGGCAAGGACAAGTTTTTTCTATGAGATAGTTCCCCCCGATGGCCTCCATGAATCAGGCTATCCATCTATTCACATTGCATCAGGTCTTTTCTACTGCTAGACTCTGGAGACTTCTGCCATGCTCAGGCCCAAGTGAGACCCTGAGGTCTAGTCCATGCTCTCTGCTGGGCCCAGTGCATGTAGGAATGTCTGCATATCCACATCTCTCGGGGGCCTCAGGAGGAACCTGTACCTACTATAGGACAAACCATCCAAGACAAGAACAAAGAAAAGACAAGTTAGTCAACAAGCCATGGCATCGGATGACATGGAAATCATCATGTCCTGGATTCTTGGTGAACATACAGCTTATAACGATCAGAGCATCACCAGCCAAAAGACATGTTCCCGCATCATTGTTCAACCCCGCCATGGTTGTAGCCGTCCCAATGAGGAATGAATGTATGCCATAATAGCCCACCTTCAGGCCTGCATTCGCAACACTCAACTTCAATATCCTGTCAAACTGAAAATGCGACAGGTGCATGCCATCTGCGTGGACCAACAGTTGTGCACCACCAGGCGGACAGACCTGACTATAACCCCTGAAATTCTGCACTGGGAGTGTGGGGTCTGCGGGGAGGAGGGGGCCAACAACAACTTGGCTCATATTCCCTTGGGACCTATCTTGAATAAATGGATATTCAACAACAGCGTTCCGCCACTCAATACGACATTCGCCATCTGGAGACCCATGTGTCCTGGTGTGTATTTCAAAGAGGATACCAACTCTCCCACCTTTAGAGCCGCAAAAAATGCCAAAGTGAAAGCGCATCTGAACAGGTGTACCTCGTATGAGTCATAACAAATCTCATCCATTGCTATGACCAGCATCTTCAACATCTCATGAGTGATTGGGTATCTGCGATCATGCATGCAGTGATGCTCAGCTGACCATCCCTTCATTATCCTCACACTGACGAAATCAGCTGAAGGGTTCTGTTCCCCCATTGCTCTGGCAAAAAAGGTGATAGCTGCTAAGCATATTCAAACCTTGGATTTACTCATGCCTGTGTCCCTGCAGCAGAATATACAAAGAAGAATGGTGCTGATCTTAAAGCAGTCACCCTCCCTGATGACATCATGCACACAGAATTCCCGGAAATGATCCCAGGCCTTCAAGTATGTCAGCCTGTTATGCTCGCCAGGGAACCCATCAAGAGGCTCCAAACTTTGGTGGGCCAAGCATCCAGACTGCCTCTAGAATGGATGTCTTGACCTCATCTTCCCCAGATGCACTGGCCTGGAATGCTGACATCTTAAAATCAGAAAGGGCATCAGCAATCGTGTTATGATAATTAGGAACGTGCTTGGCCCTGAACATAATGTTGTGCATCAGGCAACGCAAAACAATCAGCTGGAAGAGTGTCACTCACCCCCACACACACACACACACACTCCCCCAGCATTCTGGCATACATCCTGTTGACTGTTTGCACCACCGGCATGTTTTCAGTGCAGAATGTAGTTGCCCTATTGGCCAATTGTGGGGGCCCAAATAAACAGAGCTGTCATTATGGGGACAATTCCAGGAACATGATGTCCTTGGTCATGCCATAAGCATGCCATGCGTTCGGCCAGGGCTCAAAACACCAAAAACCTTTAAGCATATACCAAAGCCATCCCCACTGCCTTCAAAAAGCAACCCCAGCAGGTAAAAAGACTCAGGATACACCGGGAGCAGTCGGAATGCCAATACTATTTGGGCCTTAGCCAGCTGGGCCCATGGACCCACTTTCTTTATGACTGCTATGACTATGAACATAGGTGAGGGTTGATATGGTCATTGACTGAAGCCCCTTCTGGATATGAGAGGTTATGTATGAGGTGGAATTTTCCTGGTTCTTTCTTTGGGATTATATCCAGTGGCAGCAGGACTGCAGTAGATTGGGGAAGGGGGGATCCTGGTAGAGGTCTGCTATCCTCCCCAGAATGACTTCCTTGGCCAGCTTTTTCTTTTTTACTACTTGAAAATATTTCAGCACAGAAGTTGCGTTGTGTACCATGTGCACCGTGATGGGCCCAACAGCAGGAATGCGGAAGCCCTGTGAGAACACATTGATGATACTACTTGTCTTATCCCACTGGGGATAAAACCAAAGCAAATGGCACATACTCTCAAGCCTGATGGGAGACGGGGCTAATTCCATCCATGCCAATGGAGCCAGGACATCAGCATGGCATGGGGAGGGCCAGGAACCATCAGCTTGTCTGCCCAGCCCCTCCCCCCCCCCAGCTGCTCTGCCTTGGGTATCCTTGCTTGTTCCTTTTTTGTTTTTGCATGTATGCATGCAGGCAGACCACGGACATCCAGCGGGAGGGCCAGCATGGACGGAGCACTATAGAGGGACAGGCATTGTCCTGAAAGCCACCTCCCTTTACTTTCTTTTTTTTTTTTTAATATGTGCACCACATGCACCACAGGAAGACTGCGGTTGACCACAGCAACCCCAAGTAACCCCGAGGGAAGGCCCGGCTTGTAAAAAAGAAGCACAGAAAAGACCCTGAAGGAAGATGGGCATTGTCTCGGAAGCCCTTCCTCCTCCATGCTACTGGAAGAGTGGGCCTTCCGACCCATTCATTTCCATACCCTCATCTCTGACTTCCTTGGACTTACCCTACAACATTATGAGGATCGCTGCCCTGCCCCAGAATCCACCAACATTCCGCATTACCACCGGTAAGCAGCACAAGTGGTGAGGCTCTGGTATCGGGAACCACAAATGTGCACCGTTTGGTGGTGGTCCTGCATGGAGGGGCCCACAGCCCACCAGCCCCTAAAATAGCTGCCTTAGTCCCACCCTCCTGCCCCTCCACCACACCAACATTAACTCCTTCCTGTTACCTCTGCCCTGTTGTGCCCAGGAGCTGCTAATCCAGCCAGCCAGGTCCTTGTTTAATACATTAGTACTTAACTCTCACATTAATGCTTGCATTAACCAGCCAGTTTTAGCATAGACCACTTGACAACTTGCATTGACTTATTTCTCCTCCCTGGTTGCATTTTGTGTTCTTATGATGTTAAATTCTGCAAAGACCATAGCTTTATATTTCCTTTCGGCTGTCTTTGGTTTCTGCTGATGGTGGGTTGTCCGTTCTAGATGCTGAAGCTGTTGTTAAGCAGGCACATCTGGATAAATTAAAGTCTCTCCTGTAACTCAAACCAGAAATTACTTCATCACTAAACTTTCCATGGAGTATAGGTCAGAGCAGGGAGCCTGGAAATAAATAAGGCAGGGGGAGGGGAGCTGACCAAAGAGGCAAGCAAAGTCAAAAGTGTGTATCTCATCCCATGATATCGCTTTGAGCTTTGTGATTACACATGCTTAATACATGAAGTGTTTCCTTTTAAGAATTGCACTCACTGTGAAGAGTTCTAATAACACTGAAAAAAAAGGTTTAAATGATTTGCCCTGTAAAAGCAAATAAACTGAGTGAGAGTCTATTGATGTGCACTTTGTAACTAATGTCACTTTGAGTTAGATTTACAGAAATAAGCACACCAGAGCTGCCAAAAACCTAAGGATGTTACTACATTAAAGTAGATATGGTTTAGATTTTTGTTCCCACCCTTAACCATACATTTTCACATGCATATTTCTGTAGAAGGAATGAGCTCCATTCCATAAAAGAAAGGAATGAGGCAGAGGTTCCAAAGATAAGAATTCAATTGATTGGGTTAATATTTTCAGACATTGTGCATCTTGGCAGATCTGACAATGGTGTTTCATTCAAAGTAGTTAATGAGTGTGGAGACAGTGAGCTGATCCTGTAATCTGAAGAACTGCTGAAAAAATCATTTAGCATAAACACCTGCAGGCACAGATGGGGCAAGATGATTTACCTCAGCTTATTGGGTGGCTGTATCAAGGCTGGGTAAATACACCGAAAGATAAAGCATGATGCAAGGAATCCAGGCTTTGGATCACAATGGTATGCACCAACTTCGAGAAAGAGAAGCATGACGATAGAAGATGATGGTAGATGTAGACCTCCAAGCCCACCTAAGTGTGCCGTAATTTCCCGTAAATAAAATTCACTAAGGTGCATTCTAGAGATTAGAGACCATGAAACTCTTTCTGCAAAGGCAGTGACACCAACTCTGCACTGGAGTAGTCACCTCTTATTGCCGCTCTCATTTCCCCATTCATCCAAACATTTGCTGAGCAGGCAAGCTGGTGTTCTGTATGCCCTTCCTCCCCCATGCTAAATCTCGATTCCATGCCTTCCAGCTTGCTGCAACAATACCAGAGGTAGCTTTCCTCCCCATATGTGCATTGCTCACTTTCTTGCCTCTTGCCGTATTCAAATGAGATAGCTTTTAAAACAAGAAATGCATTGTTCCTGCACATGGCCCCCCTTAAATAGTTCTCAGACTGCTTTCTCACTCCTCACTGCTGGCCACACTGTTTTAAGACAACTACAGCCAACCCATATATTTTTTTCGGTGCATGTGTGTCAGTCTGTCCTTATTAGATTGTAAGCTTCAAGTAGCAGGGACTGTGGTGTCTACAAAGTGAAGCAAACACCTGGGAGCTACACAAATAGCTATAATAAAAATACTGTTTTATATAAAATAACAATAACAGCTGTGAAAGTTAAAGAACAACATCCTATCATGTGCAGGAGAGGGTGAAAGGAAACATTCAACCTCTTCTTTCCTTGGTATGCAAGATCTGATGAACAACAGGTCTCCATTGCCCACATGGCCACTGGGACTCCCTTCCACACATCCTGGCTTCATGGTGGCTTCTTTATTTTCTGGCAGCATGGAGGCCCTAAGCTGTGCAACTGCACAACCAACTTCTGGATGGACTCTAGCATGCCACATAGCCCATAGCAATGTATACCCATGACAGGCTCCAGCCGATCTCCAGGACTGGCCACCTGTGGGTAGAATTGATGGGTGGAGGTAGAGCTAGTGGGAATTACAAAGGATGGTAATGTTTTATAGAAGTAACTCTTTATTAATCAAGATACAACAAGCATATTGTGATGGCAAATTGTATTTCTTTGGATTTAGCTTATGCCTTTTCGTTGGTAGCTGAAGATATTTCCCTATCCCCAGAAGGCTTGCCATCTAAGGGTTAGATTTGCCAACCTGCATTAATCTGCTTTATTGCTATTTAACTCATGTTATTAGCAATATACCCCACTGGCAATAAAGGGAACTGCATTAAATATCAAGAACACACATTAACTCAGGTTAGTAAGTCTAACCCTAAGTTTTCATCTGAGGCAATGGAGGATGAAGTGACAAGGATCTTCAGCAAGATTTGAACTCTGACTTGCCCTAGATCTGAGCTAACTCTCCATTCCATGTATGAAATACTGTGTGTTTAAGCCTGAAAGGATGAGGGACCCTGTGGTCTTGGATAATTTGACTATGGTTGATGTCCTCGCCTGTGAAAGTTGCTTACAAAGATCTTGATGAGTCACACCTGGTCAATGCCTTGAATGGCCATAGTCTGAAGATGAGTGGTCAGCAACCTTGTTATGGTGTAGTGGCACCCAAAAACAACCCTAAAAATCGAACTTAGATTTGAAGCTTTGCTACTTGAGGAAAGTCTCTGATGCCATGTGGCCAGAGCTGTCTGTGCCACTATACTCTTACAGGCCTTGAGAGGATGAAAATTACAAATAACCATTTCAATTTTCTTCTCAGGTCGTCTATTATACTGACCATATTAGCCAATCTATTATAAGAACATAAGACATGCCATACTGGGTCAGACCGAGGTCCATCAAGCCCAGTATCCTGTTTCCAACAGTGGCCAATCTAGGTTATACGTACCTAGCAATATCCCCAAAGACACAGGTTCCACAATGCTTGTACTGGGTCAAGCATTGATATCCTGGGTCCCTTTTTAATAGTGGTTTATGGACCTTTCCTCCAGGAACTTGTCCAAACATTTTTTAAACCCAGCTATACTAACAGCCCTTACTACATCCTCCGGTAACAGATTCCAGAGTTTGATTACACGTTGAGTGAAAAAATATTTTCTCTTATTTGTCTTAAATAGTTTACCCTGGAGCTACATTACATGTCCCCTAGTCTTTCTATACTCTGATAGCGTAAACAATTGATCCACGTTTATCTGTTCCACTCCATTCATTAATTTATAGACCTCTATCATATCTCCCCTCAGCCGTCTCTTCTCCAGGCTAAAGAGCCCTAACCTTCTTAGCCTCTCTTCATAGGAGTAGCCTTCCATCCCCTTCACCAATTTGGTGGCTCTTCTCTGTACTTTTTCTAATAAAGCTATGTCCTTTTTAAGATACGGTGGCCAGAATTGCACGCAATATTCAAGGTGCGGTCGTACCATGGAGCGATACAGAGGCATTATAATATCCTTTGTTTTGTTCTCCATCCCTTTCCTTATGATACCTAGCATTCTATTTGCTTTCTTGGCCGCCGCTGCACACTGGGCGGAGGGTTTTAACATGTTATCCACAATGACTCCTAAATCTTTTTCCTGGGTGGTGGTTTCTAATGTGGAGCATTGCATCGTGTAACTATAGTGTGGGTTGTTCTATCCTAGGTGCATAACTTTGCACTTGTCCACATTAAATTTCATCTGCCATTTGGATGCCCAGTCTTCCAATTTATCCAGATCCTCCTACAGTTTTCCACAATCCTCTTGGGTTTTAACAACTTTAAACAGTTTTGTGTCATCTGCAAATTTGATAATCTCACTAGTTATTCCCTTTTCCAGGTCATTTATGAATATGTCAAAAAGCAGCGGACCCAGTACAGATCCCTGGGGTAATCCACTATTCACCTTTTTCCATTGGGAATATTGGCCATTTAGCCCTACCCTCTGCTTTCTATCTTTTAACCAGTTCCCGATCCACAATAGTACACTGTCTCCTATCCCATGACTTTTTAGCTTCGCCAAAAGTCTCTGATGGGGGACTTTGTCAAAAGCTTTCTGAAAGTCCAGATACACTATATCAACCAACTCACCTTTGTCTACCTGTTTATGCACACCTTCAAAAAAACATATCAGATTAGTAAGACAAGATCTTCCTTGTCTAAAGCCATGTTGGCTGTCTCCCATTAGGCCATGACTATCTACATGCTGTGTAATTTTGTTCTTTATGATGGTTTCTACCATTTTCCCTGGTACTGGCGTCAGGCTCACCGGTCTGTAATTTCCTGGGTCACCCCTGGAACCCTTTTTAAAAATTGGTGTTACGTTGGCGACCCTCCAATCTTCAGGTATTACAGATGATTTTAATGAAAGTTCACAGATTACCAATAGCAGGTCTGCAATCTCATATTTCAGTTCTTTCAACACTCTGGGATGTATACCATCCGGTCCAGGTGATTTGCTACTATTCAGTTTATCAAATAGTTGAAATATATCTTCCCGGTGTAGCGATATTTCTCTCAATTCCTCTGCAGTATCACCTTTAAATACCATTTCAGTCTTGGGTAACATCCCTACATCTTCCTCAGTAAAGACTGAAGCAAAGAATTCATTCAGTCTCCCTGCTATAGCCTTGTTTCCTCTTACTGCCCCTTTTACCCCTCTATCATCTAATGGTCCAATTGACTCTCTCACAGGCCTTTTGCTCCGAATGTACTTGAAAAAGTCTTTATTTCTTGTTTTTGCTTCCGTAGCAAGTTTCTTCTCAAATTCCCGCTTTGCCTGCCTTATCAATGCTTTGCATTTAACTTGCCAGCGCTTGTGCTGTTTCCAGTTTTCATCGTTTGGCTCTTTTTTCCATTTCCTGAAGGTTGCTTTTTTGGCAGCAACAGCCTCTCTGACCTCACCTTTAAACCATGCTGGCAGTTTTTTGGACTTTCTTCCACTTTTCTTAATGCGTGGAATACTGATAATATTGATATGTTCTATGGGTGAAAGGAACCTTCCTATTGCCCAATTATAATTTCTAGCTGTGTTCCATCTAAATTAACATTTCATGTTCCTGTTAGCTTTTTATTTTACTTTTCTACTCAGACATTTGCTATTTATAAAATATGTTAGGACCTTTACAATGTGGGGGTTATTTTAAAAGCTTTATTCACAATTTGCACATGTAGAATCAGACATGTACACATGTAAATTGTATCCATGTATAAATGGCCATTTTGGAACGGCTTCAATTTGTGGAGGTTTTGAGGGAGCGTGCCAGAAGTGAGGTCTGGGTGTGGCTTGGTTGGGACAAAAATCAACATGCATATTCCCCATTTCATATGGGGAATGCACGTGTAAGCTCAAAAACCTCCATATTGGGATTTATACTTACTCTCTGCCACGTGTAGGTTTTTTAAAAAGTGTGTGTTTTAGCTATCCTCTTAAGGAGTTTATCCTCTATAATCCCCCCATTTATTTCCACCTTAAAATTGAAATGAGTTAAAGATAGCATCCTTTATTTATTTATTTAGACAGATTTGTATCCCACCTTATCCTACAATCAAAGTGGTCACATTACAAACGGAAGGTTACAAATAACATGAGGTACATAAAACATTATACATAACACTAAACAAAACTAAGATGAGTTGATGTAATAGTAATAGTAGACCAAATGATAGAATCTATTGATTGTTTATTAACTCATAAGTTTCTGCGAAAAGCAGGGTTTTTAGGGCTTTACGAAAATCTATAATATCACTCATAGTCAGGGGCGGCTCAAGGCAATCTGCTGCCTGAGGAGAAGTATGAAAAGGCGCCCCCCCACACACACACACACACACCTTAGAGGGGGCGGGGCTTTTTCAGAAATTCAATCAGAGACTGAGCCAAACCAAAAAGCCGATTAGATAATATGGAGGAAATGCAAAATGTTTGCACACAGGGCCATATCGAGCTGCAATCACACCCTGTGAGACTTGCAGCTCGGGTGCACGCCCCCCCCCCTCTCCCCCCATACCTCCGTCCAGCGCTGCCTGCTCTTTCCCTGCTGCTGCAGCCCTCTGTTTTTTTCATGGAGGCGCCAGCAGCAGAGAAACAGCAGGCAGCGTTGGATGGAGGTGTGGGGAGGAGGAGGGGGGCATGCGCCCCATCTGAAAGGCACCTGCACTTTAAGCAGATCTGTCCCTCCTTGACATCAAGTCAGAGGAGGGAGGGACCAGACCTGATTAAAGTGCTGCGAAAAGGCTTGGGGAGCGCATTTTGGCTGCCTGCTATTGTCCTGCCAGCGGCGGCAGGGCAACAGAGACAGCCGAAATACGCCTCCCAAGCCTTTCCGCCCTGTGCGGCTGCACTCCTTGCACAGGGCTAGGTACAGTCCCATTTGCACACCAAGGAACTAAAAGACAGCAAGAACTAACAGCACAGATTATAAAACTAAATTATAACTCATTTTTATTTTGTTGTTATAAACTGTGTTATGGTTCTTGCTTTTTCTTTTTCAACATATATTTTGCATCCACATTAGGTGCAGAGCAAAACCAGGACATTCACCCACAGAACTCAATATTTTAAAAAATAATCTGATTCTGATCATCTCACTAACAACAACAACAACAACCACTATTCTCCAGTACCAGGGATACTGTGAACTAATACAAAACCCTACAACGAACAAACCTACCATACCATACCATATCAGCACAAACTTCCAAAACTCACGTAAGAAGCCCATCCAAAAAAAGCATCCCTGTAAATACCAGAGTGGGCCCTGGAACATCCATATACCTATTTGAAAAAGCTGAACAAGTCAAATTACTACAGTACAGTATAGATCTTTATGTACAAACCCTATGTTAACAGAACACCTGACCTCAGTCACACACTTGCAACATCGACCCTCACCAAGTACAGAATAAGTAACCACAATCTAAAGTAAAAATAATAATATGTAGACTAAATTTAAATTGAAACCCCAACAAGCCAGAGTCCACATGCAGTGCAACATCAGATAAATAAGAGATGCAGTTCCCCAATACTGTGTAAAATATAAAAATAGCACAAAGTCCAATCACTAAAATTAAATAAAATTATTTTTTACTACCTTTGTTGTCTGACCATTTTATTCTCTGATCATGCTAGTCCCGATCTGAGGCTTCTGCTTTCCTGTCTTCTCTTAGCTCTCTTTCTGTGGTCTATGGTCCATCTGCCATTTCTTATCTCTTCTTTTGTTTTCTTCACTTCCTTCCATCAGCCCATTTCCAGTTCCAGTTACCCTCCCCAGTATCAGCCCCCTTTCCAGTCATTCCCTCCAAGTACCTTCCAATGTCAACTGCCTTGCATGCCCACAACTACAACTGGTGTCTATTCCCTTTCAGTCCCCTCCTTCCCCACTGTCCAGCCCCATCTAGTCCAAATACCATCCCAGATATTAGCTAACGTCCACTCTCAGTGCCACCCTCCAGGTCAGCTCCCTTCCAGTCACCCTACCCTCTATCCATACCCCTTCCAGTACCATTTGCATGTCTGCTCCCTTCCAGCCTTCTCCCCATTACCCAACCAACTACCACTCCCATCCACAAGTGTCAGCTCCCTTCCAGTCCCCCTTTAGTACATCCCAGGTGTCAGCTCCTTTCCAGCCCCCTACTTCCCCCACGTCAGCTCCCTTCATGCCCCCTCCTTCCCCTGGCAGACCCTCCCATTATCTGCTCCCTTCCAGTCCCATTCTACCATCCTCCCGCATCAGCTCATTTGTAGCCCTAGCCCCTACTTTTCTTCCAGGGCCAGAAGCACTCTCCACCCCTCCCCCATTAGCCCATTTCCAGTCCCAGCCCATTTACAGTCCTATCCCCCCATCAGCCCACTTCCAGTCCTAGCCCCCCCCCCATAGCCCATTACCAGTCCTAAACACCTCCCATCAGCCCAACTCCAGGCCTACCCCCCATCAGCCCACATCCAGTCCTAGCCCCCCCATAGCCCATTACAAGTCCTAAAGCCCCCCATCAGCCCATTTATATAAGAACATAAGATATGCCATACTGGGTCAGACCAAGGTCCATCAAGCCCAGTATCCTGTTTCCAACAGTGGCCAATCTAGGTCATACATACCTAGCAGTTTCCCCAAAAGACACAGGTACCGCAATGCTTGTACTGGGTCAAGCATTGATATCCTGGGTCCCTTCTTAATAATAGTTTATGGACCTTTCCTCCAGGAACTTGTCCAAACCTTTTTTAAACCTAGCTACACTAACAGCTTTTACTACATCCAGTCCTTGCCCCCCGTAGCCCATTACCAGTCCTAAACCCCCCATCAGCCCATTTCCAGTACTAGCCCCCCATAGCCCATTACCAGTTCTAAACACCTCCCATCAGCCCACCTCGTCCAACCTCCCCATTAGCCCACTTCCAGTCCTAGCCCCCCATCAGACCATTTCCAGTCCTAGCCCCTCATAGTCCATTACCAGTCCTAACCACCCATCAGCCCATTTCCAGTCCTAGCCCCCCATAGCCCATTACCAGTCCTGAACCTCCCCATCAGCCCACCTCCAGTCCTACCCCCCCATTAGCCCATTTCCAGTCCTAGAACCCCCCATAGCCCATTACCAATCCTAACCTCCCACCATCAGCCCATTACAAGTCCTAACCCCCCCCCCCCCCCGGGAAATAAAAAAAAAAGAACCTGGCTGTTGAAACTGCTGCCGCGGCAGCAGCAGGAAGTGTACCCTCCTTTTCCAGGCAGCCGTGGCTCCCTGCCTCATAGAGAACCGCGGCTGTGCTGTGATTGTAATTTTAAACAAAAACAAAACCAGTGCAGAGCCTTCCCGCGTCTGTGAAAGAACCCGTGCAGCTTTGTCCTGCCCCAAAGGAAGTTACATGTAATTTCCTTTGGGGCGGGACAAAGCTGCACGGGGTCCTTCACGGAGGAGAGAAGGCTCTGCACTGGTTTTGTTTCTATTTAAAACTGCAGTCACAGCACAGCCGCGGTTCTCTAAGAAGCAGGGATCCGCAGCTGCCTGGAAAAGGAGGGTGAGTTTGCCGCTGCCGAGAAGCAGACTTGGCAGCAACTTGTGAACTTCTTTTTTTGGGATTTTTTTTAAATTTTTGAAAGCGAAGTGAAGCGGCTGTTTTGGGGGCATTTTTTGCCGCCCTCAAGACTTTGCCACCTGAGGCAGCCGCCTCACTTCGCCTCATTATAGAGCCGCCCCTGCTCATAGTCCTTAGGTCCATTGGGAGAGAGTTCCAAAGTCTGGACGCCAGTAATGAAGGAGCTTTACTTGAAGTCACTTGCTTGGTCTTACAATATCCAGCAGGAGTGCCAATTCTATTGTCATTATTATTGTTTTTCTTCTTGGCCTATTAATAATATCCCTTGTTATAATACTCTGCAGTGCATCTGCCAATAGATGATTATATATTCTAAAGATAATTAAGATTTTTTTAAATTTAGATCTGACATTCACTGGAAGCCAGTGCAACTGCTGTAAGACAGGGGAGATATGGTCTGTTCTTGCAGTACCAGTGATGATGCGTGCAGCGGTATTTTGAACTATCTGGAGAGGGTGCAAAGTCTGTTGAGGGAGGCCTGATACAGCAAATTTCTGTAATCTAAGAGGGGGGTAATGAGTGCTTGACACACTGTACGGAAATGGTCTTGATGGAGTAACGGCTTGAGCTTTTTAATAATCTTTAAACAATGATAGGCCTTGTTTGCAGTCGTAGCAATATAAGATTTAAGGTTCACCATGCTGGTGAATGTCCAATGGTGCATTTAAGTCTATGTGATCTTGAAGTTGCCTTTGTACTGACATTTCAATGACTTTGGCAAGGAATGGTAAACTGGAAATTGGATGGTAAGATTTTGGTTCGCAAGGACTTAGTGTGTTGCTCTTAAGCACTGGTCGAATCATGGCTTGCTTCAAGGATTGCGATAGATATCCTTGTTGAAGGGATTCCTTAACAATTCTATGAATGTAAGGTGAGAGCTGATTTTTTGTTGCTTTGAGCCAAGACACTGGACATGGGTCTAATGGTGTTGTTGTATTAAGTCCATATATTATGTCCTCTATTTGCTGTGACTATGGAATACTGAAGTTATCCCAAATTTGTTGAGAAGCATCCATTTTATAGTCATCTGTCAGTGTTAGGGGGGAGCATATATGAATGATGATATTCTTTGATTTTAAGTAATCTACAAAAACCTGTGGGTCTAGGTGGTGGGTACGATGCTGCATGGAGTCTTTTGTGAACTTCAGTACAATGCTAAAGATCTCCCTTGGTCTATTAACAGATTTCATGATTAGATTGGTGTGGTACTGCTGCTTACATTCGCTTATAAGATTGTTATATTTAAGCTGTTTAACTCTGTATTGGGCCAGTAAATCATGAGACTTGACTCGACTCCATTTTCTTTCTAATCTTCGGAGCATGCGTTTTGCAATCCTGATATCATTTGAGTACCATGGAGCATTAGGTCTCTTATGCACTTTTGATTGAGATCTAGTGAGAGCTGATGCTGCATTAGATAAAGTGTAATTCCAGTTGTCTATACTTGAGTCAAGGGTGTCATAGTCCTGCTCTTGTTGTGGAGTGATTTTGTTTATAAATGTGTCTCTTTTGAAGGCTTTGAAGTGTCTTGATTATGCTCTCATTGTCCAATTGTTGAATGGAATTATTTAATGTCAGAGCAAATTCAATTAAATGATGATCTGACCAAGGGACTGGAGCAATTGCTGTTATTGTGGTCTTGTCCTGTTCCACTAGTTGCTTTGGAATGAAGACCAAATCTGGAATAGAACCATGTTGGTGTGTAGGAGATGTAATTATCTGGCAATATTTTAATGAAGTCATAGCTTTTAGGAATGTTGCAGCTTCTTTAGTGGATATAGATGGTAGGTTGTAATCACCTAAAGCAATGAGGGGTTTGTGCTTAGCGGTGTTAGCACATATTGTTTCGAGGACCGTAGATAAGTACTCGGCTGTGGCTCCTGGAGGTCTATAGATGAGGGAGATGCTAAGATATTTGTTTGCAATGGTAATTGTACTAGACTCAATTGAATTACTGGAAGAAATTGATTTAAATCTATACTCATTTCTGGTTAGTATGAGTATACCTCCTCCTTTCTTCTGTGTTCTAATGCAATTAAATGCTGAGAAGCCTGGTGGTATTAATTGATTTAAGAGTCATCCAACCAGGTCTCAGTAATGCAGATAATGTCCAATTTTCTATTTAGTATGAAGTCAAGGATTGTATTTAGTTTATTCCTGACTGACCTGGCATTCAAAGCGCACATCTAACATTGGCTTTATTGACTGGGTTAAAATGTGTACTATTTATGGAAAGAGAAGGCAAAAAACGTGTGGCATTATGTATCTTGCGATAAGCTGGATTAGCTTGTTGGAATTCATCATAGAGAGGTGACCACAAAGACCAAGTAGGTTGAATAATATGTATGTTGGGGAAAGGAATATATACGTTAGGAATAAAGAACTGTGCGTAGGGAGCAAACGCATAAAAGGCTGTAAGGAAAGTAAAAAGGTAATTGGAGGTAGGGAACATGTTAGAAAATTACTGACCTGAAAATAGCTTACTTCATTCAAGTGTTGTTTGAATTAACCAGTGGATATAGGAGTTTGTAGTGTTGCTGTAAATGATATTTATGGTGAACTAGCAGCATCTATGCATTTAAGTTTTTGAAAAGGCTCACATGCATGTGTAAAAGCCAAAATTTACAAGAGCAAGTGTGAAATGACAGCCATTATATATGTCCATTGGCGGCTTGGCTCCATTGACTTTGCCCTCATGTGAATGTCACCTCCTACTGCATGTGATTAGAAAGCCACATGTATTCCTTTACTTTCTTCCAAGTATTCTAGAAACAGTTACACATTCAGCAGAACCCTTTTTAAAATACCATAAGAACCGAATACTGTATGTCCTGACCTCAGTGGCTCAATTCTGATTTCCACATAACATTGTATCTAAAATGTGCCCTCACACCTTTATGAGTATGGTGAGGGTCTTTTGTACATGCTCAAGGTAATATGTTGTACAGTAAGGCCTTCATGTGCACTAAAAATGGTCCCTCAAAATTAGCAGGTACCTGAATGCAAATGAGGGGTCATCATTTGCAGATTAGACCTTAAAATGTGCTTAGTATAAGCACTAATAATTAACACCTGCCTCAAAATAGGTGAGACATTTTTAGTGAGCACCATGCCAAAAAAAGATCTGTTTGCAGATGGGGTTTCCTTTTCCAATCTCTCCATAAAGAAGGTGCTGAGGATTTCTGACTGCAATGTACATATTCTTACAGCACCTATATCTATTGTAAACAGCATGGGCTCATCGATATTTCCCCTGTAGTTACATATTATGCTTCACCCCTAGAGTTTTGCAATGTGATAAAAGACATGAAAACATCACTCATTTTGAAAGCAGCAAAGGACTGGATCCTACCTAAGATTTACTGCATAAAGAGAAAGGTGACATGAGCCCTCTATGTCCCATGAAGCAATGGTATTCTCATTAGACTGGCATTGTGGTGGGGGATTCTTGTATGATAGCCCAATACAAAAACAATTGAAAGCAAAGAAAACATATGGACTCTTAACAACTTCTGCATTTCTTGCATACTTTGCATGGTTCAACAACAGATATTAAGAACAGACACATTAGCATGAAAGAATACACCAGGTAATTTGAGTCTTCAGCTGCATTTTGTACTGCTACTTAGATATATCATCCTGGCACACTGCAAACTGCACTCTGCATAGCCTTCGACAGCAAAAAGCTTCATAAATATACATCTGGAGCTGGATATTACTTTCAAGATGAATTTCTGGAGACAGGAAATCTCCAAATGGGTTTCTTTTTTGCATACCATAACAGAAATGAAACTTATCCCATGACAGAAAAGAAACTTATCCCAAGGGGATTGCGGAAAACTGCAGGAGGATCTGGATAAATTGGAAGACTGGGCATCAAAATGGCAGATGAAATTTAATGTAGACAAGTGCAATGTTATGCACCTAGGAAAGAACAACCCATACTATGGTTACACAATGCAAGGTTCCACATTAGGAACCACCACCAAGGAAAAAGATTTAGGCGTCATCGTGGATAACATGTTAAAACCCTCCGCCCAGTGTGCAGCGGCGATCAAGAAAGCAAATAGAATGCTAGAATGGAGTGGAGGAGTAGCCTAGTGGTTGGGGCAAGGTACTTCAGGCCAGAAGGTCGGGGGTTCAAATCCCACTAGAGGACAGCAACCTTGGGCCGGAAGGACTGGGGTTTCTAGTCCCACAGGTGCTCCTTGTGGTCTTGGGCAAGCCACTTAGCCCTCCATAGCCCATGTTCCCTGTAAAATAGTTATCTCCAAGTTATAATGCCCTGTTCAATGTAATTTCAGTTTGTTCAATGTAAACCGCACTGATGCAGAATAGCGCGGTATATAAGAGAATTAAATAAATAAATAAATAAATTAAATAAAATAAATAGATATCATAAGGAAAGGAATGGAAAATAAAACAAAGGATATTATAACGCCTCTGTATCGTTCCATGGTATGACCGCACCTTGAATATTGTGTGCAATTCTGGTCGCCGTATCTTAAAAAGGATATAGCGTTATTAGAAAAGGTACAGAGAAGAGCCACCAAAATGGTAAAGGGGATGGAAGGCTACTCCTATGAAGAGAGGCTACAAAGGTTAGGGCTCTTCAACCTGGAAAAGAGACGGCTGAGGGGAGATATGATAGAGGTCTATAAATTAATGAATGGAGTGGAACATGTAAACATAGATCAATTGTTTACACTATCAGAATATAGAAAGACTAGGGGACATGTAATGAAGCTACAGGGTAAACTATTTAAGACAAATAAGAGAAAATATTTTTTCACTCAACGTGTAATCAAACTCTGGAATTTGTTACCAGAGGGTGTAGTAAAGGCTGTTAGTGTAGCTGTGTGTAAAAAATATTTGGACAAGTTCCTGTAGGAAAGGTCCATAAACCATTATTAAAAAGGGACCCAGGATATCAATGCTTGACCCAATACAAGCATTGTGGAACCTGTATCTCTTGGGGATACTACTAGGTACTGTAGTGAGGAATTCCCTCAAGAAGAGATGGAAATAGGGAAAAATCCTGTTGGAGTAAATAACACTGCACTGACACACAGGATTTTCAAGTCAGAAATGAAAAAAACACAGCTCTCTGCTGAGCTCAGGCCACACCTCAGTTCAGAGGAGGAGACAGGTTTGTTCACTGATTGGTCACGCCCGGGGGAAGGTCATGGAGTGCAGGGAAGTGAACCCTTTTTAAATCCTCAAGCAATGCAGAGAGAGAGGAGAGAGACGGGAGAGACGGGAGAGACGAGAGAGACGGGAAGCAGTTCAGGAAGGAGTTCATGAAGAACTGCCAGAAGGATAAGCAAGCTAGAACCTTGGAGCAGAGCAGAACCTGGGAGCAGTGAACATTGGAGCAAGGAACAACCTTGGAAGAAACGTTACTGCAAGGTAGAGCCTGGGAACAAGAAAGCTAGCAGAGCAAATACGTGGAGTAACGGTAGTTGGACCTACAGCAGTCGAGGCTATAACGGCAGCAGAGAAAGCCAAGGGGGAAGCTATCAGCCTAACAATTACCAGAAGGGCAGTGGAAATAGCAATAAGAAAGCTGAGCTCCAGAGCCTGGGAGATAGCAGGAGAAAAGGTACCAGCACTTATCTAAAAGTCCCTGTCAAAGGTAAAGCTGATATTTCTTATTTCAACTCCTTGCTTGAGAAGCCTTTTACTTAACGTCCAAAAGACAAACCGAGCACAGTCAGCTAATAGCAAGTGGGGGAAGGGACTTACCCTTGCTGAGAGCTATCCCTCTAATAAAAGCAGGACAGCTGAACCCCCTGGGGTGGGAGCCATAAGCAAGCTTTTATCAGAAAAGGAGGATGGTGATCCTAATGAAAATGTGCACAGACAAGCTGAATTGCTTTTAAGCCAACTTCAGGAGTTTCTGGAAAGAAAGTCAGGGAAAGATAATAAACCTGACAAAGATACCACTAACTCTAACTCTGAAGAAAGTATGCAGGTGGGTGTTTGTTTGCCTACAATAGAATATGATCCTTCTGCCATGGACTGTTCAACATGTCTAATAGAAGACAGCAGGGTTAAAGAGCATTGAAAACTGTATGAAGGAATACAGAGTAAGTTTGCCATACCTGCTGCCACCATGGGAAAACTTTACAAGTTGTTTAATAAGCTTAATCACCTGTTGAAAGTAAGAAGCCGTGCTGTACAGAAAAGCAGCTGTTTCAGTTTGTGTGTTTTTCCTTGAGTGACCATATGAGGCAGTGCCTAGTGGAAAGTCAGAGGAACTGTGAAACAGCCAAATAGTGCTGAGCTAATTTCTGTTGCATTTCCTGTGTTTCTGTTTCAAACCTTTATGTTGGAGTTGCATCCTTTTTGCGTTTGTTGTACTGAACTTTGATGCGCTGGAGAAAACAAATCCCCACAAATAAATATTCTTGCAGCCTTTACTACTCGAGTCATAACTACAGCTCAGTCCTTAAGGGAGACAAGCAAACTACAGGTCCCAGAATTCCTGGTAACAACTGACACAGCTTTATTCCAAAAAGGACATTCCAAAGGCCACTCCTGCCTGTAAGCCCTTGGGCCCAGGTAGGAGCGTCGCAGTACGTATGACCTAGATTGGCCACTGTTGGAAACAGGATACTGGGCTTGATGGACCTTGGTCTGACCCAATATGGCATATCTTATGTTCTTATGTTCTTATGACAAGTATGTTAGAGACGATCTCAGTTTCTCAGATTCACTGATAATACTCGCATCAACGTTTGCATTACTCCAAAAAGCACCTCCTTCTTGGAATTCATAAGGTATAATATACACAGGCAACATATCAAGATGCACTTGGAAATTCTTTTCAGGTTGGTGACACTAATGCACAATCATTTCTGCATGTTTCTGCTATATTTTCTTGCTTAACAATTGCATTTGTTAGTACTTGTGGATCTTTTCTTTCTCCACACATAATATCACAATGAAATGCTACCAGGACAACTAATCCAACAAGGCCAAAGTCCTTCACGCCTCTTCAGTTGGCTCTGAAGGGACTCCAAATGGATGTTCCCCTTGGGTCATGCTCGTTTGGGCACGTGACTTCACATGACCAAAGCAGGAATAGTTATTATATAGGTATTCTTTTAGGTGGTGCCTGTCCCTACAGCACACTCTGCCCATACAAAGGTCTGGTAAGACTCTACTCTGATATTAGATGTTCTGGGATTGGCAATTTACTCTCAGTAGACCTCTTCTCACTAACTCAAGGATAAAGATCGGCCTTTGTAGGACTTACCTGAGGAGGAAAAAGTACTTCACAATGAACACATTTGGTAAGTTTCAGGAAAGAGCGCACAAAACCTGAAATTTGAGGAAAAACTCATATTCTGGTATTAGTTTAAAATAAAAAGGTTAAAAAAGGAATACTTATCTTTTGGATCCAAATATTGTTAAATTTTCATATACTGCTTAGTGACTCCTATGGTAAATGCATGATGCCAGAGCTGGTGCTTTTTTATCCTGGTCGTTAGTACTGATCTGTTAACACTTGGACTAATGTTCCCAGATGTTTTCTTAAAAGGGGCCAGTGCCAGCCTACAATGGATTGAAACGTCCTCATTCCCCTAAGTCCATACTCCCCCATCCTTCCAGAAGATTCTCCACAGAACCAAAGTCTAGCCTCCTCTTCTTCCCAAAGAGTCTCAACCCTGAGCTCCCCAAAGAAGTCCCTCCCCTTAATGAGGATTCCCCACCCTCTCAATAGACCCCTCCCCGTGTCTACCCAAAGAAATCCCTGATGGTCTCTAGGGTAATTAGATAGGAGTAATCCCTATTTACTCCTGCGCCTTCTGTTGCCAATTTCAAAATGACACCTGTTGAACCCTAGCAGTGGTCTTGCTGTACTACTGCTAGGGGTCAAGCTATCATATAAGGGCAAATGCATTGAGGCAAGTATTGTGCATTATTCCCTTAACTACCCCCCCCACCCTTATACAACACATGTTAGCCTATGAATTAACACACGCTGATTAGTGCTCATTAAAAAGTTGGAATGCACATTAAAAAAATGTCTATTTAAAGAGAATGTGTGAAACAAACAAAAGTATCCAAAAATTGGGAATAAAGGCCAACGAAACAAAACTGAACAGTAAATATTTACTCTGTCCACATTCCTTCTGTAAATTTGCTCAATCAGATCAGCTGCATTATGGTATACGGTAAATGGCTCACTGTGTAATCCATCTGGAAGCAAATGCTTGTTTAAAAATTTGATATGAAACCGCTAAATTAAATTAAATAAAATACTACTCACATGCATTAAGCCTGATTTATCTTCTATTAACAGATGTTTTATTTATTTATTTATTTAGACAGATTTGTATGCCACCTTTTCCTTCAATCACGGTGGTCACGTAACATCACAATTGGAGGGTTACATTTAACATTAGGGTACGTGTAATCATTTAGACATTAATGTGTTAACATGGCCTACTAACTGCATCTGTAAGCAAGGAATGTTACCCTTTTCTAGAGGGCATGTTTACTGAACCCTGGTAGTGTGTGTCAGGGCGGAGACTGAGCAGTACATGGTCATTCCTGGTGCATCACGGCTAGCTGGACATTAGTGTCCATGCTAACCACGTATGGGTGCAACTAATATCACCTCAATGGGCGTGGCATTAGTTGTACCCACAGCCCGGTCTCCGCAGTACCATGAGGCTTTTCTGTGCTACTTGCAGGGAGATTAAGTACATGCCCCCCCTGCAGTTAGTGACAAGCCCCACACTGAAAACACGGCCCACACATGCATTAGCCACATGGGACTTAGTAAACATGTCCCCTAGGTCGCTTCCTGAGGAAAAACAGATGCTTCAGGAACATCAAAATCTCAAGTATATACACCTTTTAACCGTAATGACAATAATTTATAAAAGTAACAGGCACTTGTATGCCTTTATGAAAAAGGCTGGTAGAGCCAACCGTAAGAGAACATAAATTAAAAAGCACAAATTTACGCTTATTACAAAGTTGATGCAAATCTGCAGGTGCATTCTCTTTATTTACCTGTTTCTTTTTTTAAATTTGCGCAGTAACATAGTAACAGATGGCAGATAAAGACCAGCATGGTCTATCTAGTCTGCCCAGTAAGGTGGTTAGAGTTCTAGGCCTGCACCTGCTGCTCTGGGCAGGTCACCCCTCTCTATTTATGAAGTTATTTCTGTTTGCTTTGATTCCATCCTCTTGTTATATAGTGTGATCCTCTGTGTCTGTCCCATGCTGTTTTGAATTCTGTCACTGTTTCAACTCCCACCACGTCCTTCGGGAGAGCATTCCAGGCATCCATCGCCCTTGCCATGAAAAGGTATTTCCTGATGTTGCTTTTAAGTGTACCTCCTTGCAGCTTCATTTCATGTCCTCTAGTTCTACAGATTGCCCATCTTTGAAAAAGGTTCTGCTACATCTTTTTTAAGATATGATGACAGAATTGCACACAATATTCAAGGTGTAGTCACACCATGGAGCGATAAAGAGGCATTATAAAATCCTTGGTTTTATTTTCTATTCCCTTCCTTCTTTCAAAGTCCTAGGCACATCTGGTCCATAGGTGAGCTCCATCTTGTTCATTGGAAGAAATCATTATACAAAATCATGTGACATTGTTTACCTTTGCTTAGCCCCAATAAAAATGTGTACAGAAAACAAGACTTTACCAATTATTCTTGTAAGCACTACCTTTTCCAGCAGTGGCCAACTGCTTCTCGTAGATCTAGCAATAATTCAGAGATTAGTCCCTCATATCATGACACCAGTCATCACTCCATATTCTTCAGCAGCATCCTTTCTCATCATGGGCTGTGCTATGTACATCTTAGATCAATCTTTTTCAGTGACCATCCACCCAGGCTTCACTGCTGCACATACATGAGTAGTTCCGCTGGAATCGTTGATCTTTATCAGGAGTCTCCATATCCAGTAGCATTTCATTCACGGTAGTGTTCTTCTTCGGCCCATAGGATTCAGTGCATACAATATATAATTTGTAAAAATCCAATTCTCCACTACAGCATCTCTCTTGATTCCATGCAATTGCAAACAAGCACAATTATTCATTCCTAATGACAGTCTTAAATTGTTGAACAGAATTATATTATCTATTGTTAATTACAATACATCCATAGCTAGCACTAAATTATTACATAGCTAACCTGTAACATAGTTATTTTTTTCATCTGCATTCCTAAACTTATTCTGTCTACTTGCCAAATCAAATGTTAGCATGTGGCCTGATAGACACATTGCTTTTTCCTGTCAAGAACACAATTGTACATATTCATATCACTAATTATATTTGTGATGTATTCTCCAGCTTTAACAATATACAAGATATAGTCAATCTGGTTTATTCAAGGGGTAACAAACATTAAAACATAACTAGCAGTTTATGACAAATAATTTAAACTCATTTCAATTGTTTGCCAACAATTATTAGGAAAGCTGTCTTATCTTAGGTGATGATTCAACTCACATTACTTTAAACATTATCACCACGTCCTGCACACACAAACACCCCATTACCTCACTGGTCTTCTCCACTTCCACGAGGCCGCGGGCAGGGTCCCGGCGGCCGATTTTAACCGGGCGCGCGGCCCGGCACGGGGACCCTGCGCGCGGCCGAGTCGGGTGCGCGGGAGGCATTCTGTGAAATGATTGGCTCCCGTGGGTTGTGGCTGTACGGGAGCCAATCAGAGAGGCCATTACTGCAGGGTGGGGGGGGGGCGATTACCGGCCTGCAGCCTCCATGTGTCAGTTCTTGCGGAGGCTGCGCTCGGGGTGCCGGCGTCGGAGCTGCGGCGTGCTGTTCGGAGGCCTGCTGAGCATCGTGGTTTGCCGGGTAGTAGAGGAGCTGCAGCGTCTGTTGTGCCGGCTGTGGGCAGCTGCGGAGCCTCGGAGGTGGTTGCCTGCGGGCGGTTCGCGGCAAGTACGGGTGGTTCGGGGAGGTCATTGAGGGGGGGAGCGTGGCAGTGGGTCTCTTTGCGGTGGCCCATTGTTTTCTCCGTGGTGTGTGGCAGCCGGTTGCTGTACGGAGCAGGGGGTCCTGTTTTGCAGTGGGTTGCTTCATTGAAAGCGAGTAGATCACAAGTGCAGCACACATAAGAGATCCAGGACACTTCCAGGGAGGTGAAGGGGGGCAGCAGCTCCATGCAGCTGGGTGGTGGCTTTTCCCAGGGGTTTGCTTTTCAGGGCTTGTTAGGGGGTGCCTGGGCCACGCGGTCGGGCACGATCAAGGGGCTTGGCCCCGGCAGGTGCTTTGGGGTCTGGGGTGCGGGGGAGGGGGAAAGGGTAGAAGGGTCGGGGGGCTGCTGTTGGCGGTGGGGGTGAGTCGGGGGCTGTGTTGGGGGTACAGGGGCCAGGGGAGGGTTGCTGCCGGCTGGGGCCCAGTGTGGCCCGTGCTATTGGTGTGCCCGCGGGATGGCTCACTGGTACCGGTGGTTACGGTGCCTCCGGGGGGCCGTCACCTTGGGAGCAGTGGCTGCGTGGGGGGCAAGGTTCGTCTTGTACCGACTGGGGCAGTCCTTGGCCGTCGGCGTGGTCCCTGGCTGTTCCCCCCCCCCCCTGTTTTTCCTTTCATGTCTCCTCAGGGGCAAGTCATGGCGCAGCCGACATGGACGTCAGTTCCAGGATGCGAGAGATGGTTGGGACCAGTATCGGGAGCGGTGTCGCAGCATGGAGTGGCGGCAGAGTCAGCGCGGGGGCATTCCCTGGAGGTTGAGGGTGCTGGCGTTGAGGACAATTCTGCACCTGTTCGCGGTGAGCCTGGTGAGTTGCTTGGGGACGGGGGGGGGAGGGGAGGGTCCAGTCGCCTGAAGGCAGGACGGGTAGGGGTTCGCGTACGAAGCGTCGGCGGTCTTGTCGGCGGCGGCATGGCTCGAGTTCATCCTCTTCCTTTTCGAGGGGGTCGTCTTGGGCGTCTGGTCGGCTCGAGGGGATAGTGGGCAGGGGCTGGCTCCCTGTGTGGGTGGAGGGGCCGTATCGGTGGTGGGTTTTCCGGAGCTGTGGGAGGGTGTGCCGCGTAAATTGCGGCGAAAGACCCGGAAGCGGCGCTATCTCGATGTCTTCCGATTGCTTGCAGGGAGGAGGCGTTCGGGGGAGAGTCGGAGGAAGAGGAAGGCAGATGGAAAAGCTGGGAGGGTTAAGAAGGTGACGCGTACTGTAGTGAATTGGACCTGGGCCTTTTGCGGTCGGCCAGCGTGTGGGGTCGCCATGAGCCGGGGCAGTATGGTATGTTGCGCGTCTATGCCGATTCCCTCCTAGGGGCGTCTCAGACGCTTGATGGATGGGCTTGGCTGAACTACGATGAAAAGTTCAGGGATAAAATGGAGGAGAGTGGAACGCTGTCGTGGGGCACGCAGGACGTTAACCTGTGGCTGAATCAGATGTCGGCTAGGTCTGGGGTCCGTGGGGGGGGTTGGGGGAAGGGTAGTGGTGGGGTGGTGGGGGCGCTCGTTCTTTTTCGCACGGGGGCAGTTGGAATGCCGCAAAGGGTCACTCCTGCTCCTTGTGTGCTGGGTCTCACTACGCCGCCACGTGCGTCAAACAAGGCGCCGCCGGCACTGGCGGTCCCGCTCCTAAAGGGCACGGAGGGGTTGGGGCGGGCGCCTTCGCCGACTCGGCTGGAGGCTTTGGAGGGCTGGCTATGTCGCTATCCTTGACGGCGGGAGGCAGTGCTTCTGTCCTTGGGTTTTCGTTTCGGTTTGGTTATCCCGGCGCGGGGTGTGGTGTTGGCTACGCATGCGCGAAATTTAGAGCGTACAGGACAAATTCTTTGGGGAATTGTGGTTAAGGAGGGTGGCGGGCCCCTTCGCGAAGCCCCCTTTTCCTGGCCTGGTGATTTCTCCATTGGGTATAGTTCCCAAGAAGGAGCCAGGGGAGTTCCGGTTAATTCATAATTTGTCCGGTCCGGTAGGTGCTTCTATTAATGATAGCATTCCGCGGGAGTTTTGTACGGTCCGTTATGTGTCTTTTGATAAGGCGGCGCTGCTGGTGAGGGGGGCTGGGCGGGCGGCCCTCATGGCGAAAGGGACATTGCATCGGCGTTTCGCTTGCTACCGGTCCATCCTTCCTCTGTCCATTTATTGGGTTGTTGTTTGCAAGGGGGGTATTATTTTGACAAGTGTATGCCGATGGGCTGTTCGGTCTCTCGTGCTTATTTTGAGATGTTCAGACCTGCCTGCGGTGGGTGCTGGTTCGGGTGTCCGGATCGTCACATGTGGTACATTACCTCGATGATTTTCTGTTTGTGGGTTCGGTGCAGTCGGAGGAATGCCCAGAGATGTTAGCCGCGTTTGTTTGGCTAGCACGTGAGTTTGGGTACTGTTGGCGGATGGGAAGACGGAGGGTCCGTACACGTGGTTGACCTTTTGGGGGTGGAGTTAGATTCGGTGGAGATGGTCGCGCGTCTGCCGCAGGACAAGGCTGATCGTTTGCGGATTTCGGTGGCTAACGTGTTGTTGGCCCGCAAGAATTCCGGGAGGGATTTGCAGGCGCTGTAGGGGTCTTTAAATTTCGCGTGTTGGGTGATTCCCATGGGGAGGGTGTTTTCGCGTAGGTTGGCATGCGCTACGGCCGGTGTGCGGATGTCTCACCACCGGATTAGGGTCGCAGGGGCCATGCGGGCGGACCTGATGGTGTGGAGTCGTTTCTTGGTCAACTGTAATGGGACTTCTGTTTTGATGGAGTCTGGGGTGTCTAGTGAGGCCTTACAGTTGTACACTGATGCGGCGGGGGGCGTGGGATTGGGGTTTATTGCCGTGGGGGCCTGGTGTGCGGATCATTGGCCGGCATTTTGGCACGCTGCGGGACTGACCCGGAACATCCCCTTCTTAGAGCTCTTTCCGATTCACGTGGTTTTAGAGCTATGGCCGGAGCGGCTTCGGAACCGATAGGGTGCTCTGGTGGTGTGATGCTGAGGCAGTGGTCGGTGTGGTTAATCGAGGCAGTGGTCAGTGTGGTTAATCGCTACTCCCCTAGGTGCTTGGAAGTGGCGGGCTTGTTGCGTGCAGTCGTATTGGCTTGTTTGCGTTTGCATATGTCGGTACGAGCGCGGCACATCCCGGGAGGCACTGACAACATCGCTGGTGCTCTCTCGTTTTCCGTGGGAACGATTCCGGGCTCTGGCCCCAGAGGCGGAAAAGGGTGGATCGGTGGTCCCAGAGAGCTTGTGGACCATTGGCCTCGTGAGATGCTAGACTTGCTGAAGGACTCGGTGTCTGCGGGGACTGGGACTGCATATAAGCGGGGTTGTGACCGGGTGGTTGCCTTTTTGGTGGATAAGGGCTGGCAGGAGGGGGGATCCTGAGGGTTTGATTGGGCACTATATTGTGGATGCCAAGCGCGCCGGTTTCTCTCGTTCGGCGGTGAGGGCGCACTTGGCAGGATTTCATTTTTTTTTTTTTTGCGAGCGCGGTGGGTTGCGGTGTGCCTGTTGGGGGGGGGGTTTTGCCGCAGCGGCTTTTGCTCGGGTGGGAGCGCGTTCAGCCTACACCATGCGACTCGAGATTGCTCATTACACATGAGCTCCTGGTGAGGGTTTGCGGGGTCTTAACGCAGGTAGCCTCGTCTGCGTACGAAGCTTCTTTGTTTCCGGCTGTGTTTGCATCGCCTTTTTTGGTGCTTTTCGGATCGGTGAGTTGGTCGTGGACTCTGGGCGGGGGGCAGGTGTTGGGGGGTTGCAGGCGCGGTATGTTCGGGTGGAGGGCGGTCGGCCGCGGATCCTTTTTGGCTCGCTCTAAGACAGATCCACGGGGAACGGGTTTGTGGGTGTTGCTGGGCGTGGTTGGCGACCCGCGGGTTTGCCCGGTTCGGGCGGTGGGGCAGTATTTGTCGGTGCATCCGGGGTTAGCGGATACTTTTTTCGTGCAATCAGATGTGCGGGTTTTGACCCGTTTCCAGGTATCGGCGGTACTGCGCCTGGCGTTGCGAGAGGTGGGGGAGGACCATGTGCGGTTTGCGCCTCACTCCTTTCGTATTGGGGCTGCTACCACCGCGGCGGCGGCAGGATTGCCTAGTCAGGTGATTCGAGGCATGGGTCGGTGGCGCTCTACGGCTTTTCAAGGTTATGTGCGGCTGTAGGAGCCCAGGGTAGGGGTCTGGTTTTAACTGTTTATTTCTTTTGCAGATGGGGGTATCGGGCCTGCAGTTGCTGCCTTTGCTACAGCGCCATGGGAGGACGTCCCGGGATCCAGCTGCCCTGATTGTGCACCTGGGGGGCACTGACCTGGTGTCCTGGTCTTGCCGATAGCTGATCCGGGCTGTTCAGGTTGATTTGGGGGTGGTTCTGCGAATGTTTCAGGTGTTATGTTGTTTTGGTCGGACATTGTTCCAAGGCCAGCCTGCTGGGACCAGCGTCGCTGGTCACGGGGCTTGACCAAGATCAATTGTCAGATTGGTCGTTGGATTTGTGAGAGGGGTGGTTACCTGATCTTGCATGACTGGGTGGATGTGCGGTGCAGGGCTTTATCGAGCTGATGGGGTTCACTTGTCCCCAGTTAGTATGGACTTGCTCCTTAATGACTGGCAGGAGGCCTTGGAATATATGTTTGTCCATGATGTGCGCTGGTCACAGCTTCAGGTGGGGGGGGCGGCACATGAACGAAGTTATGTGCCGGTGGCGGGATCCCGGAGGTTTCTGGGGTCCGGAGCAGCAGTTTATAATTGGGCGGGGGCGGGGTGCCCCTGACCCGGTCAAACCTCGAACGACTTTTGCTAAGGGCATGGCGGAGTCGGGAGAGGGGCATGGCAACTTGCCAGGTGGCAAGTATGGCATTAACGGTGGCAGGCGCTTTGCTATGGTATGGCTGGTGCAGCCGGGTGCCGCTAATGGGGGATATGAAGTTTAATGTTATCTTGTTTTAATTGCTGTTGGGTAATAAAGCTGCGACCAGTTTGTGTTCCATGAAATTATGGTGTTATGTCTTTTGTCGGGGTGGGAAGGGGTAGGGGTGGGGGGGGGTTTGAAAGGGTGGGGCCCAGAGTGCCGGGTCCGCCTGCCCCGGTTGCCACGAGGCCGCGGGCAGGGTCCCGGCGGCCGATTTTAACCGGGCGCGCAGCCCGGCACGGGGACCCTGCGCGCGGCCGAGTCGGGCGCACGGGAGGCATTCTGTGAAATGATTGGCTCCCGTACAGCCACAACCCACGGGAGCCAATCATTTCACAGAATGCCTCCCGCGCAGCAAAGAGTAATGTTTCTAATAATATTTTTCAGCATTTGCATTATTACACATAGAATGGAATCAGTAAATAAATTCTCATAACCCAAAATAAGTTCAGATCCAGACCTAAAAAACAAAACTTATTTACTATACATACACAAGTAAGAGAAATGGTTAATCACATTTGGAGGTTTTTTTTAACTTCCCCAATAAGGCTAACAAAGAAAAGCTTACCACAGTTGCTCAAGACTTTCTTTCCTGCTAATATTGCAGTTATGCCAAGCTGTTATCTGTGCCGGAAACCTCTACATTATTACTGCAATAAATATCAGAACTTATACTGCACAGCACACTTAATCACTAAAGTAGAGAAAACAAACTTCATACTACAATTATGACATGAAAATCAGTCCTTTAAAACTTTGTTTGATTAATTCTATTTTACAGTCATACAGCAACAATATAAGTTTTTCCCTGTAAGCTTCCGTTTCTTTTATATTTACACTATCCATCCTAAACACTTGATTTTTACATTTTTCAAAACACAGAGTGCTTGCTGCACTTTTTAGCCTTAAACCATAAACGGTACATTCATGACTGATATGAAATTTGCTTCAAAAGCCATTTCATACTGTAACTAACCTCAATTTGCTCCACTGAAATGTTCCACAAAGGAGGAACGGCAAACTGTGGTTACTGGCAGTCATCGAATATTAACATAAGGGCGCTTCACCAAAATTTGCGCCTCATTTCACAATTAGGGCTTCCTTTTCTCTGCCCTATATCACTCCACTTATCTAACTGAGATCTCTAATTAACCTTACCGGCTTTACATTACTATCACAATATACACACAGATATCTGTCAATTTTTTAGTATACTCACTCACGGCAACCACTGCCTGTGTCCTTGAGACTTGTCTACTGTTTCCAACTGCTGAAGGAACACAGAGATCCGAGTCACGGCAAAAACTGAAGAAAACTCCGTGATCTGACCACAATACCATGGCTCTTTAGGTCTCTGGTCCATCAGTAGTGAAAGACAGGCAGAGAGTAATACAGAACACAATCACACACACACAAAGTGCTATTTTCTTTGAGCTCAGAGGGAAGACAATAAGCGGACTATGAACAGGCATAATTCCAGGCTTATTGAATTCAAAGTTCTCCTCCTAAAAGCTCCCTTTTATTAGAGAAAAAGAGGAAGTAACAGTCATTTATTATAACCATGAAATAACACAAGGTGTCGCCAAAGTTCTTTTTACAGAGTAAGATCTGATTACAGTATATTAGATGAAATTTATAATTGCAAAAGTTGCAAAAATTATGTTGTGTCAGCAGGGACTTCCAGCTGACTGTACAATGAACTTTATGCTTGCACAGTTCATAGCCTATGTTCTTTTTGCTTGCGTTAACACTGTTCCATCTATTTTAAAGACGGTTACAGAGAACTCATGATCATGACATCCTATTCTATTTAAAAGGAAGTAGGTGAAAAGTCAAACTTCTAAACACATTTTGTATCAAGAAATTCATCCATCTTCAATTACATATTGGGGATTCTGGTATCCCTTTATCTGTCCATCCCTACACCTAGCATTCTATTTGCTTTCTTGGCCGCCACTGCACACTGGGAGGAGGGTTTCAACATACTGTCCACGATGACGCTCAACTCCTTTTCCTGATGATTCGTAATGCGGAATGTTGCATCATGTAACTGTAGTTTGGGGTGTTCTTCCCTAACTTCATAACTTTGCACTTGTCCACATAAAATTTCATCTGCCATTTGGATGCCCAGTCTCCCAATTTTTCAAGGTCCTCTTGCAATTTTTCATAATCCTCTTGCGTTTTAACAACTTTGAATAATTTTGTGTCATCTGCAAATCTGATCACCTCTCTCATTATTTCCATTTCCAGGTCATTTATAAATGTTAAAAAGCAGTGGGCCCAGCACATATCCTTGGGGTACTCCACTATTCACCTTTCTCCATTGACAAAATTGGCCATTTAGCCCTACCTTCTGCTTTCTATCTTTTAACCAGTTCCTAATCCACAATAGTACACTGCTTCCTACCCCATGACTTTTTAATTTCCGCAAGAATCTCTCACGAGGGACCTGACAACTATTCTGTAAACAGCAAACAGGAACAGGCCAGCAGTATCAATGGTCAGAAAAAAACTCTTGCTGTGTTCCTTAAGATATAACACAGTTCCAGTTTTAGTTTCCAAAAGCTGGGGTACATATACAGCATTCAATCACCCAAAAGCCAAGCACTAAAATCCACAAAACTCTTGTCAAAAACAAAAACATGGTACTTAGCTTAGGCCAGTAGCCACTCCAACGCCGGGTGTTTCGCTGAGTGCTTCATTGGGAAGTAGGACTGAATGCCCCCATCAAGCTGGAAAAGAAAACAAATCTTGGCAAAGCGATAGCTCAATGGCATATACTGAGTGACAAAATTTAAAAAAGAAAATCACAGGGGGCGGAGCCCGATGTCCAGCGGGATGGTCGCATAATGCTGAGGCTCCCGAGAGGCCTACTCAGAATCCTGAATTAACACCGGACAAACTTGAATTTCTGCTCTGATCTTGCCGGGGCACATTGGTGAGATGGCGGGGACCAAACCCACGCGCCTGGAATTTGGCTCTTCAGCGGCTTCTCACGGTAAACGCTCCAAAACTGAACCCCCGTCCCCGCAGAAGGGGCTGGCTTTGCGCGAGGGCCCCGAAATGCAGCAGGAAATCCTCGCAGAAATTAGAGGGGTTAAGGACCTCGTGCAGTCAAACGGTGAAGCACTTCGAGCGCTGAGGGAAGATCTTGGTGTACTGCAAGGCAGGCTAGAGGGGCTCTCTTCGCGTCAGGACAAAATGGAGAATATATTAGACTCCCATGCGGCCCGGCTGTCCAAACTCGACAAAGTTGAACGTCAGGTGCGGGCTTTGCAGAAAGAAGTGGAAGATGGCAATAATAGAGCGCGTCGCAACAACCTGCGCCTCGTGGGCCTACCGGAGGGAGTGGAATTGGGTGACATGAAGGAGTTTTTAAGTAAAATCCTCCCTTCCTTGCTCCAAATCACCTTCACCAAAGAATTGGAGATCGATCGTGCTCATCGTGTACCCACAAACATAACGCTCAACAGGAAGACCCCGCGGCCTATCATCTTTCGACTTTTGAGATATCAACATGTGGAACAAATTCTCAGTGCCTCCCGGGCAAAGGGCCATATGGAGTTTGAGAGCCACAAGGTCTCCTTCTATCCTGACTTGGCTAAACCCACGGTCGACCGCCGAAAGCGCTTTCTGGAATTTCGGCCGAGGCTTCAACAATTACAAGCGCGCTATGGTCTGCTGTACCCGGCCAAGCTCCGAGTCACGCTTCACAATCAGACAAGAACATTTGAGGACCCTGAGCTACTAGCGGAGTTTTTGGACTCTAAAGAAGCCGACTTGATGCGCTGATTTCCAGAATATTCCTGCCAGTACTCTCATATCCGCTGTGCCTGCCATATTGGATTCATCGCAGCTCAGCGAAGAGTTTATCGAGGGAGGTTTGTCGCCTTATTTTGAAGATATCTGGGACCCGACTCCATCTACCCATTGTAGCCTCGACGAATATCAGAGACAGTGTTTCTTATGGACTCTGGTGTTTCTTTTCTTTTATTATGTCTTATCTCCTCTCTTGGGCCTCCTCCCGCAGACATCTGGTCGCCATATTCATTGGGGGTTTGCTTCTTCTCTAAGTTACTTTGGTACATACTTTTCAATATGGTGTATTGGCCAGCATATTTGGTGCTTATGTCATTAGTGTACAGATTCTGATTATGTTGTAAGTTTTCAAGCGCTTTTACCTAAAATGTCTAGTATCGACTGATGGCCCCATGTAAGATTTTTCATTGAACGTACAAGGAATCAATAATCCGATAAAACGGAGGAAACTCCTATGCTATCTAAATCATGAGGCTGCGGACCTGATTTTCCTCCAAGAAACACATTTCAATTCGAAGGAAACTTTCCACTTCAATACTAAACCTTACATGGTGGCCGCCTACTCCCCAGCTGCTTCTAAGAAATGTGGGGTTGCTATATTGGATAGGAAATCTCTGCATGCTACTATTGTAGCGATTTGCTTAGATACACCCCAATGAGCTCGACTTTACCTTCTTCTCTTCCCTTCACAAATTCCAGTTTCGCATAGATTTCTTTCTAATATCAACATTGTTAGCTCCCCAGGTGGACGCTGTAAAGATTCACTCCTCGTATATTTCAGATCATGCTCCTATTCCTTTTCACTACCATACTACTGCACTTCAGGGGAATCCGGGGGCCTGGCTCTTTGATAGAGCCCTATTAACTCAGCCAGAGTTTCGGTTTGAAATTTGAGCAGCCATGTATGACTATTTCCAGACCCTGGTCCTCCAGGGGGATCAGGACACCCCAACAGCTCTTTCTGCAGCTCGTTGGAAAACCTTTTCTGATCTATACTGGAGATTTGTGTTCCTAGCGAAACATTATTTTCAATTGATGCAGCTTACATGCTGCCTCAAAAGTGCTCCAATCATGCCGCCCTCTGTCCCTACTAAGGATGGGCTGTTAGAACTAATTCACTCTATTAGTAGTATACATGGAGCAGCCTTTACCTTTTATAACCTATTATGTCAGGGTACAGATACTGTCACTTGTAGAATCCAACCAGCCTGGGCTTGCTAACCGCAGACCACTTTAACCCCTGTGCATTGGAGCGTTTCTGGAGCAACATAATGCGGGTTTCCCGATCTGCTTCAGCTATCCAAACTCAACTCTTGTCCTTTTGCACAAAGATGTTCTCATATTCCAGAAAATAGTCAAACGGAACACAATTGCCAGGGGCCCGTGCAGGTCTCGCTATACTGATGTGGGAACCTTCGTTCGTGTTCTTGTAAATGTCCTTAACTACAGATTTACTAGGGGCGGGTCTGGGGTCGTTCTTCTTTATCTTGCACCTTCACGAGCCTCTTTCTCGGACGACTGTTGGACTCCGCTCAGTGGCGGGGGTCCCCTCTCTTCCTAAGAAGGGTCGTTTTCTCCTGATTTTATGCTGGGTATAGCCATGTGTTTGATCACGGGGACTTGGAGGGATAGCTCTTGACTTGCTGTCAATGAATAGTGGAACCTTGTCTGCTTATATAGTGGCTATGAGCAGATATCTTGGAGGGCTATTTTCCATACCCAATTTCATTCTTGCTTGTCTAAATGGCAGATGCTCAATGATCATGTACCATCTGCTTATTGCTTCGACATGTCTGTTTAATGTACACCCATCATGTCTCAGATCGCTGTAAAGTTTTGTAACCTAATAATGTTTCAGACCGCCGGAAGGTTTTGTAACACAATAATGTCAGTACACGTCCGCTTCGAGAATGTTTTAGTTTCTAGAGAAGAAGCAGGGGGGAGGGGGGTGGTGTGGGTTTGCTTTGGTGTATGTATCACATTACATGTATGTATTTGTCTCTTAGTTGTATGTCTTCCTTTCCTTTGTTGTTGCAAAACGAAAATAAAGAATCTAAAAAAAAAAAAAAGAAAATCACAGATGACTTTTCTTTTTCACATTTTGTCACTCGGTATACACCATTGAGTTATCACCTTGCCAAGATTTTAAGGCGGCATCTTTACATCATACAATTGATACTAGGTTTACAGGACCTGCACGTACAGATGGTCTACACCAGGAGTCAAAATTTAAAGCATATTTTGAGCCTTTCCAGTTTTTTAAGCACCCCAATGCTGTTTCCTTCTGATCCAGGCCACAGGAATTGTGGGCCTTGCTCGGTCTGTTAGATCATGCTGGAGTAATCACATTTTCATTATAATCAAAGGACTTATTCTCTTTGATATGCTACCACTTGTTTAAGTTCTTTTGTGATCTATTTGATTTTTTTGTCCCCGTGGCCTGGTATACGTGGGGAAGATTCGTCGTCCTCTTAAAATCAGATTGATTGAACGATGGAGCAAATTATAGTATGCAACTAAAGGAGTGCCCCTGGTTATAAACATTGTATCACCATTGGTCATGTTTTTTTTTTTATTTGCGCTGTTTGGTCATTGATCATTTAAGTTCTATTCAATAGGGTGATTGTGATAAATGACTCATCTGCATGGAACAATGTTGGATTTTCCGGCTTAACACATTGGAACCTGCCAGTCTAAATGAGATGATAGACACGAAGGCATGTTTCTAATGAGCACATTTGGGTTTGTGGAGGGAGAGAAAGATTTTGTCGCCTTTTCCTGTTTGTTTTTTCTGTTGGCCAGCTCTGGTTTTTTTTTTTGGGAAACCCCTATTGTGTCATCATAACTTGGTACTTTATGAGCGCATGCGCGGTGTCCATTTGAAATTCTTATAGGGATTCTTCATGGTGTTACACTGTGTTTGTGCTTCAGTGTAAGTACATTTTCCATCACTTGAGGCTTTTTTGAAAGTTTAAAGTGGTTCATTTCAACAGTTCCTACACCATGTACTGTGTTTTTGTTTTTGACAAGAGTTTTGTGGTTTTTAGCTCTTGGTTTTTGGATGACTGAATGCTGTATGTGTTCGCCAGCTTTTGGAAACTAAAATTGGAACTGTGTTATACCTTAAAGGGCATAGCAAGAGGTATCTTCTGACCATTGATGGTGCTGTCCCATCCCGTTTGCTGTTTTAGGAACAGTTGTCAGGATCTCCTGTGGCAACTTTGTTTTAGTTTTGGGATAGCGAGACTGAGGTTTTTTAACTCTTGTTTATGCCTGTTATCATTGTTTGAGGTCTTGCTTTTTCTATGACCAGCTGTGTTTTCTTTCTGAAGGGTAAGTTTTCTTCATCTTCAATAGTAAAGACTAAAGCAAAGAATTCATTCAGTATCTCCACTATGGCCTTGTCCTCTCTTAGTGCCCTTTTTACCAATCTATCATCTAATGGTCCAACCGGCTCTTTCACAGGTGTTTTGCTATGAAAAGGTTTTTATTATGCGTTTATTTTCCCTCTGCAAGCTTCTTTTCAAATTCTCTCTTTGCCTGCAGTACTTATGTTGTTTCCTATTTTTATATTTTGGCTCTTTTTTCCATTTTCTGAAGGATTTTCTCTTAGCTATAACAACCTCTTTGACCTCACTGTTTAGCCATGCTGGCTGTCATTTGGCCTTCCTTCCACCTTCCTTAAAGCATGGAATACATCTGGTCTGGGCTTCCAAGACAGTATATTTAAATAAAGCTCAGGCCTGATGTAGACTCTTAGCTTTGCAGTTGCTCCTTTTAGTTTTTTCTTAACCATTTTCCTCATTTTATCATAGTCTCCTTTTTAAAAGTTAAATGCTAGTGCAGTGGATTTTCTTGTTATTCTCCCCAAATTTATTAAATCAAATGAAATCATGTTATGATTGCCATTACCAAGCAGCCCCAACACTGTTACCTCTCACACTAGATCCTGTGTTCCACTAAGAACTAGATCTAAAATATCTTTCCCTTGAGTCAGTTGCTCCATGAAACGCCATTTATTTAATCTATAACCTTAATCTCCCTAGCATGGCCTGATATAACATTGACCCAGTCAATACTGGGATAGTTGAAATCTCCTATAACCGGGTACGGCGGATGGGTCGCCCCCCCCGTGCCCCCCCCACCTCCTATCCCCCCCTTTACCACCTTCCCCTTTTCAATAATACACCACACCGCCTTTTGGGAATTAAACTGGTCGCAGCTTTATTAACCTTTAACAATAACCAAACAACATTCCAAACCATAACATAATTGCCCCCCCCCCTGCAGATCGAGCCCACACCAGCCATGTGAGTAGCAAGGTGGGGCTGTTTCCGCTTCTGCCGGGTACAGGCCCCGGCTATTTTGCATACCACTCCCTCATCCGGCTTCGCCATATTATTAGCAAAAACCCGAGGGATTGTCCAGGTTGGGGGTACCCCACCCCCACCCTAAGGATTGCCTCCGGCTCCGGACCCCAGAAACCTCCGGGCTCCCGCCACCCCCTCCAGCTGCAACACCCCAACACCCACCCAGGCCTTTGCCTACACCTAGCCAGGGAGGGAGGGCGGGACGACCGCCGCCTCAAGCTCTGACTCCCGGCATGCAGCCCGCCGAACTCCCGCTCCGCCCCCCCCTGGCCAGTGCCTTGTTTAAACTCATTGGCTCCCGCGTCTTCCCCTCAGTCCGCGGGAGCCAATGGGATGCGAGACACGCTGCGTCTCACTAGACGGCTCCCCACGCTGCTGACACAACGGGGGGTACGACGTGCCGCCCCGCCCTCCTCCCCCCCCCGGTTATCGGTGGCCACGCGGACCTAGGCCCCGCGGCCTTCCCATTACTGTGTTGTAAACTTTGCAAGCTTTCCTAATTTCTTTTAAAATTTCATCATCTGTTCATTCTGGCCAGGAGGGTGATAGCACACCCACTGCCATTCCTTTCCTCTTTTTATATGGAATTTCTGTCCATAAAGATTCTATGGTATGGTTTATTTCCTGCAAAACCTTTATCCTGTTTGACTCAAAACCTTTATCCTCCTTAACATACAGTGCCACCCCTGCACCTATGTGATCTACCCTATCATTGCGATATACTGTAATTTGTAGCCTGGTATCAGTGTCCCATTGGTTATCCTCCTTCTACCAGGTCTCTGAGATGTCAAATATGTCTAACTTTTGATTCAGTGCTATATATTCTAACTCACCCATCTTACAAAAATGATAGATCGTGAGCCCTTCAAGAACAAGGGAAATATATACTTACCTGAATGTACACCGCTTTGACACGGTGAAAAGCGGTATGTAAGCATTTCTAAATAAAAATAAAATACATTTTTTTTTAGACTTCTAGAATTTACATGCAGGCATTTCAAAGTTTAATTTTTGTTCATATTAACAGTCTGGATATTGGATGACAGGGATAATTTTAAATCTTTCAGCTCATTCTGGTTTTTACTTAAAGGCACCTGGGTTACTTTTACATTTATTGGAACCTCTCTATTGGGATTCCTTAACTTCCTTGTTTTGCTAGTATCCTTCAAAGATACATCATTCCGAACCACGCGCTCCTGGGCAACTGTCGGCTTTACCCCATGTTCTTGTTTAAAAGCTGTTCTATGTCCTTTTTAAAGGTTAATGCCAGCAGCCTGGTTCTACCCTGGTTAAGGTGGAACCCATTCTTTCAGAAAAGCCCCCCGGCCCCTTCCCCAGAATGTTGCCCAGTTCCTAACAAATCCAAAACCCTCTTCCTTGCACCTTCATCTCATCCATGAATTGAGACTGGAGCTCTGCCTGCCTCTTGGGTCCTGCACATGGAACGGGAAGCATTTCTGAGAATGTTACCCTGGAAGTTATGGATTTCAACTTTCTAAATTAAAAGACTAAATTTAGCTACCAGAACCTGCATTCCACACTTTCCTATCTCATTGGTACCAACATGTAATGTACCACAACATTAGGCTCCTCCCCAGCATGAGGTCCGCTACCTTTGCACCAGGCAAACATGTTACCAGGCGGTCCTCATGTCTGCTATCACCCTTCTCATTTTCCAGTTGTCCTCCTGAATTCTGAATATGTAAGCACACCTTTGTTTATTTTATTCTTGTTATTATTTCTGGGGGACCTAGGTATCCCATTCCAGAACAGCACCACAGTAGGCAAGGCTGGTGGTCCCCTTCTTGCTCCCTTGACTCCCTAGCATGTCACTCTGTATTCTTTAAAAAATGAGGAACTGTCAGGATTACTTAGAGAGCTGTCTATCTACTAAAGCACGTTAATGCACATTAGATGCTTAACGTGTTTGCTTTGTTTTTAATTACAATAGATGACATATGGCCAAGGAAAAATGACTGTCCATTGCAAATGATTTTATGTTCCTGTTGTTCCATTGTTCCTCCTGGGCTGTAGCAGTTCAATGTCTCCCTTATGCAGCCCACAAGAAGCAGATGTATTGTAAATATTGCTGGGTCCATAGCTGACTATCTCAGAATGGAACTGAAAAAGTGTTACTAAGTTGGGATACTTATAATAGTAATGCAGTGTAACAGCTGCCCTGCCATCTGCCAAATTTATGATAACATTTGAATGTATTGGGGACATTTAGGAGAGAAATGTTTTCTAGTAGGATATCTCACCCAATCTCAATGGAATATTACTAAAGTGCTGTATATACACTTTACAAACATAAAGATCTTGATTGTGCCAAATCATGGAGATATATAGCATTTAATATTTTTTTTTCTGCAATAAAAACCATACTTAACAGGATTACTCAGATATCTGACATATTGCATGCAAATATATTCAAGCTGCAAAGGATAACAGATCTCCCCAGATATCCCATGTATGCCCACAATATCATCAACATTCTGAGAGGCATATGCACACCATGCAAAACTCTTTTAACAAAATATATTTTTCCTGAAGGAAACAGGTATAAAGCCCCTCAGGACATGATGGCATTCAAAGACCCCCACTCATACCTATGGGAGCTGTTTTTGTAATTGGTTTCTCTTCCACAAAACCATTTCATATTTCTGGTCCACTGCTCCTCTGGTCCCACCTCCATATCTTATCTCTTCCTATCTGTCCCGTTTGTTCCTTTCGCCTTCTGATCATTTCCCATAACATTTCATCCATATTGTGACCCTCCATTTTTCTTTGCTGTTGTCTTCATCTCACTTTTAGAATTGTACAGTATACGGCAGACATGGCTTTCTAATAAATACTCCTTACGGGGTTAGTTTTGTACATACCATGACAGCTATGAATCTCACTTCTAAGCTAGGGTATGTGGAGTATGATCTCAGTCTCTCAAATTTACTTCTAATGTTCAGTGTAGTACTTGATTGTGCCAAAGAGAGCTTCTTTCTGGAGTTCATAAGATGGAACAAAAGATGGAACCGACCAGGGAAAGTTTGATGCTGGATTTCATACTCACCAATGGAGAAAGTGTGTCAAACATCCAGGTGGGTGCCCATGTGAGCAGCAGCGATCATCATACGGTGTGGTTTGAGATAAAAGTCAAGGCAGAGTCCCCTAACAGCAAGCTCAAAATTCTAGACTTCAAAAACACTGACTTCAGGAGGATGGCCAAGTGCCTGAAAGAGGAGTTGGCGGGGTAGGAGGAGATAGGGGAGGTGGAATTGCAATGGGCTAAACTAAAGGAGGCAATAAAAAGGGCAACAGATGCATATGTAAAGAAAGTAAATAAAAACAAGAAAAGGAAACCTATTTGGTTTTCTAAAGGAGTGGCTGCACAAATAAAAGCAAAAAACACAGCTTTCACAAAATTCAGAAGTTCGCAAACAGAGGAACATCAAAAAGAATACAGGATAAAGCTAAAAGAGGCAAAAAGAGAAATAAGGATAACAAAATCAAAGACAGAAGAAAAGATTGCTAAAGATCTAAAGCATGGTGATAAAACCTTTTTCAGGTATATTCGGGAAAAGAAGAAGATCAGAAGTGAAATTGCAAGACTCAAAAGTGCCGAGAACGGATTTGTTGAAAGTGACGTTGAAAAAGCAAAAATGCTAAACAAAATACTTCTGTTCTGTTTTTACTAAAGAAAATCCTGGAGTAGGAGTACCTGTGATTTCCAAATATACAAATGGAAATGGAGTAGATACTACACGATTCACAGAAGATGATGTGTTTGAACAGCTTGCAAAACTGAAAGTGGACAAAGCCATGGGATCGGATGTGATACATCCCAGGATACTGAAAGAGCTCAGAGAGGTTCTGGCAGGGCCTTTAAAGGATGTTTTTAATAAATCTTTGGAGACAGGAGAAATTCCACAAGACTGGAAAAGGGTCAATGAGTTATCTGTTCACAAAAGTGCTAATAGGGAAGATTGGCTGGTTAAAGTAGAGCTGATCGTTATGCATTTGGTTGTTAGCATGCGATACCTTTGATGTGTTAGGTATAGTGGTCCCCCTGAAAAAGCAATATGATATGTGAAACACTTGTAAGTGCTTAAATTGAGGCGTCGGGGCTGGAATGACTGTGTCATACTGTCATGTTTGCAAGCTAAGTCTTTTTTCTGCGGTTTTTCCATTACCTGCTTGGGGATTTTATAGAGGAGGTCATTGATGTGAATTGGGCTTTTGAGAATTGGTGTTTGTGATTTAGTGATCTTGTGTCATGGAAAACACCGGCCCGTATTAACTGAGACCTTCCTCTATAAAGAAAAATTGCTGATGAATACAGCAGTAGTTGGTTTAAAAAGTTAATCCACTATTCTTATATAAGTGCATTTTTTGTTGTATTTGAGTGTATGCTTTTTTGATTTTTGAATAGGGAAGAAGTGGCAAACTACAGGCCAGTAAGCATTACCTCAGCGGTGAGAAAAGTAATGGAGGTGCTCCTGAAAGAGTGAATAGTGAACTTTCTTGAAACTAATAGGTTGCATGATCTGAGGCAACATGGTTTTACCAAAGAACCGTCTTGCCAAACAAATCTGATTGAGTTCTTTGGCTGGGTGATCAGAGAACTAGATAAAGGGCATGCAATGGATGTGATCTACCTAGATTTTAGCAAAGCCTTTGATATTGTTCCTCACAGGAGACTTATCAATAAACTGAACAGCCTGGAAATGGGTCCCAAGGTGGTAAACTTGATCAGAAATTGGATGGCTGACAGACGACAGAAAGTGATGGTAAACTGAACTCACTCAGATGAAAGGAAGGTGATTAGTGGTGTGCCCCAGGGATTGGTCCTGGGATCGATACTGTTCAATGAATTTTTGAGTGATATTGCTGAAGGAGTGAATGGAAAAGTCAGATGACACAAAAATGTGCAACAGCGTGGACTCCCCTGAAAGACTGGATAACATGAGGAAAGATCTGCAAAAGCTGGAAGAATGGTCTAATGCTTGACAATTAAGATTTAATGTGAAGAAGTGCAGTGTCATGCAGAAATCCAAGGGAATTATATGAGATAGTGGGCAATAGGTTAATGTGCACAGACCAGGAGGAGGACCTCAGAATGATTTTTTTCTGAGGATCTCAAAGTGGTGAAACAGTGTGACAAGGCAGTGGCCAAAGTCAGAAGGATGCTGGGTCACATACAGAGAGGAATATTAGCAGAAAGGAAGAGGTGTTAATGCCACTGTTCAAGTCACTGGTGAGGCCTCACTTGGAATACTGTATTCAGTTTTTGAGATCATATCTCTCACAGGATATAAAAGGACTGGAAACAGTTCAGAGGAAGGTGACCAAAATTATTTGGAGCCTGCGCCAGAAGATGTATGAGAAGAGACTCAAAGACCTAAATATATATTCGCTAGAGGAGAGGAGGGACAGGGGAAATATGATACAGACCTTTAAAAATTTAAAAAAGTCTTGATGAACAAACAAACCTTTTTCAAAGACAGGGATGCTATAAAACTAGAGGGTATAACATTGAGCTGCAAAGGGGTAAACTGAAAGGCAACATCAGAAAATACTTTTTCACTGAAAGGGTGGTGGATGCTTGGAATGCCCTGTCGATGGAAGTGGTGGTAGCAAATACAGTGGCAGAATTCAAAATGGCATGGGACAGACACAGTTGATCTCTTTATAGCAACAGGATAAAATCAAAATAAGCTTAACTATCTCTTATATCTCACAAATAGGGGTGACCTGCACGGAGTGGTGGGTATACCACTAAACAGAGGCATGGGGAAGAGTGATGCGGCAGGTGCACCTACACTTGCCACCTTGCTGGGCAGACTAGATGGACCATACTGGTCTTTATCTGCATCATATACTATGTTGCTATGTTAATATGTATATGTTACTATGTAAGATGTAAGGTCAGTTTGTCAAGATGTGCTTGGAAATTATTCTTTATCATTATGTCAGGTTTGCTTGCATCCAGTTTCTTATCCATCAGACTAGGAATGTCCAAGATAATCATAACCTCTTCATTTTTTGTAATTCTCTTAGGATCGTGATCCCAGTGCTTTTGAGGCACGGTGATGTTATAGTGTTTACAGAGTTTCCAATATATGAGATGTGCTACCTTGTTGTGACTTTTTGTATATAAATTTTCTGCCATCAGAACTTCATAGGCAGTTATGAAGTGAGTCAATGTTACCAGGTCTTTCTTACAGAATCAACTTATGTCTGTTTTGCCAGTTTTTTCAGTAGTCGCTGTAAACCATCTCATCCATAATCCGCTGTCCTGGGCTGCAACTATCAATCTCTCATCCATTGGATTCAGTTTATCTGTCCTTAACCATTCATGTATCTGTTGTTGATCGACAAAGGGTTCCTGGAATAATGTTTTGTATTTCCCACTGTATTTGTGTATTTGCCACTTGTTTTTCCTTGTTTGCTGATCTAATTCTTTAAATAGTTTTTTCTCTTCTATTGCTTCCTTTCCTAAGTATGCTTGTGGATGCCCATTCATTCCTTCTAGCAGCAGAACACTTGTCCAAGTTTGATGACAGAGACAGATTCTGGACGTTTACTTTTATATTTCAGCACTTTTTGTGTATTTGGATCTGATGATGCTGTTAAATAGGCCTGGGGGCCTATAGTAGTAGCTTTGTATGTGTAATCAATCTCTATGAGGGCTAGCCCTCTTACAGCTCTAAGAATGTACAGTCTTGGCATATATTATTCTTATAAATTACCTCATGGGCATGGAGGAGTTTTCTTGTTCACACATCCAGTTGTTCAAAATCTTTAAGAGGACAGTCTACAATCCCAAAGCTGTATGAGAGTACAAGAATTACCAGCTGATTGATGGCATTTATCTTATTCTGTGATGTTAAGGTATTTTTCAATATTGATATTAATCTTCTATAGTATTCTTTACTGATCTTTTCTCTCAGTAATTTCTGCTTGAGTGTTGTTACTTCCTCTACTCAGAGATATTTATAAACACCTTCCTGTTCAAGTTCCTTGATATCACAGCCCTCAGCCAGGGAAATATTTTCCATTTTGCTCAATTTTCTTCCAAAAAAAGTTGCCTAAGCAATTTTTCTAGGCTAAAAGTCATTGCATTTATTTATTTCTTTAACACAGTTTTTATACCGCTCTATCTTCCATTCAGGGTGGTTTACATTATAACTTTAACATTTTTTACAATGAATGGTAAATTAACTTGGATAGGAATACATTTAATCTATGAATTTATTGATGTCATCAGAAAAGCTTTTCACTATACAGAACCTGCTCTGCTAATTGTTGGTCACTGGAACTATAGAGCATCAGGTCATCTACAAATAGGGCCCAGTTCTGTCCCAGATGTAGATCCCCTTGTGTGCCTGGTCTGAACCAGACGCACAGAGGGGATCGCAATTCTGATCCCGTGGGGCATGTCTAGCCCCATGAGATCAGAATCATGAACAGTCCTGCACATGCAAGCTGGGACAGCAATTCTATCCAGCTTGCACGTGCAGGACTGCATCTGGCTAACTCAGTCAGGACTTTTAAATGGAGCAATGGCTCCATGGCATCTGTTAAAATATTTATTCCCCGCAGTATGACCCCCGATCTGGCCTCCTAAGGCTGGGTCAGGTTGCGGGGAATAAACACTGGCCTCCTCTGCCCCAGCCATGGACATTTCGCCAGCCCTGGATGTACAGGGCCTGTGACCGCCCACTGCCAGTCCGGACTGTCCCTTCCCCGCCCTGTCTAACTTCCCTGTACAAATGGCAGAGAAGTTAGTCCGAGGCAGTTAAGGGTACAAATAGCGGGGATTGAAGTCCCATTCGGCCGTCCATCCCTGCTATTCATAACTAAGAATAATCCCCATAATAAATGGGTTGTTACCTCTAGGTTTTTACATTCTTTAGAATTCAGGCTAAAACTGTATCCCAAAGAGTTGACGAGCATACTCATTGGATTAAGCACTATACAAAATAGAAATAGCGACAGGGAATTTCCCTGAAATATTCTTCACTGAATATTGATGTTATTTCCCTTTGTCTTGTGTAGCCACACACATTTCTTTTCCCTTAGCTTGCCCTTTTTCATCTATTTTCATCATTTTTATATTCTTTCCTACTTCTCTATGCCTGTTTTGTTTGCCTCCTCACTTTTCTCAAACAGCCTCATGTAGAATGATGCCCTGTCATTCATTTCTTTAAATAAATAAAGTTATTTAAATAAAGTTCTCATGTGCCATTGACTTTGCCAATAGCATTTTTATCAAGGGTTTTTTCATTTGTTTTAATCCCCTTCGCCTTTTTCATCTCCCCCCTTCTCCATCTCCCCCTCCGCTTCCTCCCCTCTTTCCCCCTACCCTTCCCCTTCCTTTCCCCTTACTTTCCCTTCCCTTCCCTTGCCCCTCCCCTCCCACCCCCCTCCCCCTCTTTGCTCCTCCCTTCCCCTCCCCCTCCTCCTTCCCCACTGGCATAAAAATATTTATTTCTGTGCACATTGAATAACACGATATTTAGATATGTGGACGGCATTCATATTATTATTTTTGGCTGGTTTTGGCAGTGATCGGTCTGTCATTATCAATGAGTTCTCCAATCTATTTTTCCACACAACATATATATCTTCTTTATTTTAAATAATCCTGGGTTATATTTTTTCCACTAATATTTTAGTGTGGTATTGTCTTAGCAACCCCTCGGTTTTATTTTGGGCCTTTTTCCTTCAGAATGAGGCTCTAGCCGGCCGGTGTGTATCTGCATTTTTGCGCTAAAACGTTTTCTGATCGTATCACAGCAGTAGTCCTTGGTCCATTATTTTGGTCATATTGGTTGGCCTTTTAACAATATAAACTCAAAACAAGAATTTAAAATATGGTTTAGATAGATCATATCAACTTTAGTTCTTTCAACCTTAGTTTAAAAGACCAGCTCTGACATACACACGGCATTACCGGCATTTCTCCTGATGCTAATTAAGACTTGTGCAAACCATGTTACATATTCTTCTAGCTTCATGATGGTTAGATTCTATTCACTTAGGGGGGTCATTCAGTACAGTGAATAATGGGGATAGATGTCCAGATTGGATGTCTATCTCCGCTATTCGCTCCCAAGCCACCCAGGCTACTGCCTCCCCGTACAAACATCTCGTCTGTATGGGGAGATTTAGATGGGGTGGGAGGGGGTGTTACTGAGGCAGACCGAGGGCAGGGCATGGGTGAGCTGCGACCCCAGATGCACAGGGCCGATTCTGAGGTGAGCCCTGTAAATCTGGGGCCGTGAACATGAACATGGGGGATCATGCCGCCGGGCTTGGACATAAAGGTAGGGGGTGCAGGAGGATCTCGGCAGCCGGACCCTGGCCATGGTAGACCGGATCAAGGGTCCGGCTGTGGGGAAAAAATAATATTGGCGGCGGTTGGCCTTTGCGGTTCCTGAATGGAATCACAGTTTAATGGTATGCCATGTTTATGTTTATGTTTATTTTGAATTTGATATACCGCTCAGGCCAGAGGTAGCCAGGAGTCTGTTGAGCATGCAGGCCAACTAGAATCGTGGCCTGGCCTGCACATTCAGGCCATAGATCTGATCCTGATCCCACTGGCACGTCTAGCTCCCGCGGGATCAGAATCGGGTCTACCTTTGGGCATCCAACATCTGGTTGGCCGCACAAGGGACTGGATGGCCAGGTCAGAATGTGCCTCCACGTATTTATAATTACATGATAGTATGATGCCACCCTTGATGGCATATTAGACAGTGGGTGCACCTTAATAATTAGATCTGTTTCAACATAATAAGCAATACAATGCTTCACTAAACTTGCTGTTGCTTATTTTTTTAAATTAAAGGTTTTTTTATCACAATCTCCAGATGCAGCAAAGTAGGTTGTCTGTACTTCTGCATAGTTGCTGCATTTTTTACATCATTTCTAATTGTGATGAAGTGAAACGATTATAGTCCTCCTCCTCGTCTCTACATATTTACCTATTAACTGACTGTGCTATATTTAGAATATATCCTGAGCCTCTTGTTATTAGACCTTACTGTAGCACATTATTAATTTTATTGAGATTCCATCTCTTCAGTGATTTTACTCCTGAGTTTATGTATTTAATGTAGTATTTATTTTAATATGTATGATTTATATATTATGTTCAATGTTTTTATTAATTGCTTTTTATGATTTGTATTTATGATTTTTAATGTCTTTTATTTGTGTCTTTTTGTTGGAGGTGACTTTATCCCCTGAAGAAGGCCTACTTGCCAAAACACTGCAAGTGTAGGGGTCATCAGTAAAGCTGCTTTGGATTTTAGAGGTGTCTCATCTGGCCTTGCTCAAGTAGAACTTCGACGCACTACAGAAGTTTTAGTGTCAAAACGAGCACTTTTCCAATGCCTATTCATGCCTAGAATAGGTCTAAGTTTGGACATGGGTGCAGACATCCCCAAGGGTACTAAGATCAATTGGTGACATCTATATCTGTAGCTCCATCACAGACATGCCTCCATCACAACCTTTGCCTATTTAGACATCCCCACAGTAGAAACATCTAAAAAGCCCATTTTTATAATCGCTCCGTAGATGTTTACATGATTTGGATGACCACATGCACATTTGCGGATGTCCAAATCGTATCTAAGTGATTTAAAATGACCCCCTTAGTTAATTGACACAGGACAGGACTTGCTCATAAGATCCTGGACAATAGAATTGTGCTAATATTCTCTTGAAGGTTTTCTTTCCCTAAATGGGACCTTTAACAAATGGCTATGAGCTAATTGAAGTACTTGTTAATGATAGGATTGAGATACCAGAATCTTCTCATATACTTCCTCCTTTAACTTTCCATTCAGGACCCTCTATACAGTACCAAGTCATTTTTAATTATGAAAATATAGGAGACAGCCTCTGGGCTCTAGGATCTAGGCTAAGAATCGGCTTTCCATCTTCCATTTAAACTTGCTTTGGGGTAAATTGAGGGATTCAACCTCACTCTAGACCTTCCTTAAATTAACTGGGTTACCATCTTTAACACATTAAAGTGTGATAGCTAAGGATTCTTGAGGTATTTGTGTATCCTTGGCTGCCCTGACTCCTTGGCTGCCCTGACTCGTGAAGAAACCGACAACAGTGAAACGGGATTGACCAATATTTTTAAGTTAAGTGAAACATTTAATCTACATACAACAATATGAACATGTCAAAAAATATAAAAATATAGAGAAAGGTCATTGATGTGAAAACTAGCACATGTAAAGGACAGTTAGTCCATGGTTAAGTGCTACTAGTTTTATCTGAGACCTGATCTCTGTGGAGTGTTAACACTAGAAGATTTCTAGTTGCAGAGTTTAGATTATTGAACGAAGTGGACTATTTTTGAATACAATTCTGTATTCATAGCCAATCTGAATTCTCCTAACTAGCTCCCTTCAAATAAGTGTTTTGACAAAAGTTTACCAAGTCATGGGTGGAGATCCGTCCAACTTCTCCAGGATCACAAAATTATCCACTCTGAGGTATGATGCATTTTACAAGTGTGAGGTGTAGTCAGAATAATGTCCATTGCTTCATCTGACTCCTGGGTATTGCCTGGAAAAATGGTCTTTCTCCACAACTTGAAGAATGGTCTAGAATTTGGCAGCTGGGATTTAATGTTAAAAAATGTAAGGTCATGCATTTGGGCTGCAGCAATCCAAGGGTGCAATACAGTATAGGAGGTGAAGTACTTTTGTCCACTAAAGAAGAGCGGGACCTAGGCGTGGTTGTGTCTGATGATCTTAAAGTAGCTAAACAGGTAGAAAAGGCGACGGCAAAAGCTAGGAGGATGCTTGGGTGCATACGGAGAGGAATGGCTAGCAGAAAAAAGGAGGTGATAATGCCTCTGTATAAGTCTTTGGTGCGACCTCATTTGGAGTATGGTGTGCAATTCTGGAGACCGCACCTTCAAAAGGATGTGAACAGGATGGAGTCGGTGCAGAGGGTGGCTACTAAAATGATTAGTGGGCTTCATTATAAAGCATATGAGGACAGACTTAAGGATCTTAATATGTACACCTTAGAGGAAAGGCGGGATAGAGGTGATATGATTGAGATGTTTAAATACCTCCGTGGCATAAATGTTCAGGGAGAGAGCCTCTTTCAATTGAAAGCAAGTTCTTCTACGAGGGGACATGGGATGAGGGTGAAGGGAGATAGATTCAGGAGTGATATGCGGAAATATTTCTTTACAGAAAGAGTAGTGGATCCATGGAATAGTCTCCCAGTGGAGGTGGTAGAGATGAGGACAGTAACTGAATTCAAAAAAGCATGGGACCAACACAGAGGATCTCTAAAGGTAAAAAGTGGACTGTTAATGTTGTTGTTATGGAAGGACAGACTAGATAGGCCATGTGGTCTTTTTCTGTCATCATGTTTCTATGTTTCTATAACTGTCCTGAGCCAGTAGGAAGCTAGAAGATATCCCATATCTAAGGTTGGATGTGGGAAATTCGTGTTCTGCCTGTGGTTTCCAGGGTCTTGGAATGACCTCCTTACTTACAACTGGGGTTCTCATTTATCAGCTGAGCTTGATGGAAGGCATCAATTGCTTCCAGGGTATCTTCTAGAGTAAATTTAAGATGTTGTCTTACCCACTACTTCATTAGCAAACTTAAACCATCCAGGAATTGTCCTAATAGAACTATTTTGGACACCTCAATTCTAGCCTTTTCTTTCAGGTGCAGGAACATCAATCCTATATTTATTTATTTATTTACATTCTCTTATATACCGCGCTATTCTGCATCAGTGCAGTTTACATTGAACAAATTGAAATTACATTGAACAGGGCATTATAACTTGGAGATAACTATTTTACAGGGAACATGGGCTATGGAGGGTTAAGTGGCTTGCCTAAGACCACAAGGAGCACCTGTTGGACTAGAAACCACAGTCCTTCCGGCCCAAGGTTGCTGTCCTCTATATCTTTCAGGCAATAGCAAGACAAGACAAGGAGAAATACTACAATGATGCATACAAGGAAATAGAAGCAGAAACTATTACAGGAAGAACAAGATTGGCTTTCCTAAAGCTACGAGATTTAAAGAAAGAATTCCAGCCTCGAATTGGAATGTTACAAGATGCTTAAGGATCCATGTTTAATGATGCTTAGAAGATCTAGAAAAGGTGGAAAGAATATACAGAGTTTTTATATGATAAAGATCAAGTGACCTTGGGCAAGCCACTTAACCCTCTGTTGCCTCAGGTACACATAGATTGTGAGCCCTTTGGGGACGAGGGACTGTAGCCAGTACCTGTTTATAGTGATTGTAAACCACTCTGATGCCCTTCAGCCTGGGCATTATATCAAGAAATTGTATTAAAAAAATTAAAAATAAAAAGTGGACCAACAGTCGTTTCAACCTGTATCTTATGATCCGGAACCATTGGTGATGAAAGAAGTTGAAACAGCATTGAAAGCTTTATTAAAGAACAAAGCACCAGGCATTGATGGCATTCCCACAGAAGTATTGCAGAAATATGATGCAGCTGTTACCATACTTACAAGGCTCTGCCAAGAAATTTGGAAAACAACATCATGGCCAACTGACTGGAAAAGATCTGTGTTTATATCAACTAACTGTGTAAATTATCACACAATCACTCTGATCCCACATGCCAGCAAGATTCTACTGAAGATTATTCAACAGAGACTACATCCATACCTGGAACGAGAACTACCTGAAATGCAAGCAGGGTTTAGGAAAGGGCGAGGAATGGGAGACATCATCATGGATGTGAGATGGATCCTTGAAAAGACTAAAGAATACCAAAAGGATATCTATTTGTGCTTTATTGACTACAGCAAGGCTTTTGATTGTGTAAACCATGAGAAACTCTGGACCTCATTAAGAAGCATGGGTATACCAGAACACCTGATTGTTCTCTTGCACAACCTTTACATTGATCAGGAAGCAACAGTTTGAATGGTACAAGGAGAAACAGAATGTTTTAAAATCAGCAAAGGTGTATGACAAGTTTGCATACTTTCCCCCTACCTGTTTAATTTATATGCAGAATAAATCATCAGAGAAGCAGGATTGTATGAAGACAACAGAGGTATGAAGATTGGTGGAAGAATCATCAACAACGTTTGCTATGCTGATGATACCACATTACTGACTGAAAGTGAAGACGATCTGAAACATTTGCTTCTCAAGATCAAGGAACATAGTCTTAAAATGGGCCTGCACCTTAATATAAAGAAGACAAAGATCCTGACTGGCAAAATCAATAAGTTCATCGTTTATGGAGAAGAAATTGAAATAGTGGATAACTTTAACCTACTTGGACCAACTATCAATAAAGAAGCAACAAGCAGTCAAGAAATTAGATGACACATTGCTCTTGGCAAAATGGCTATGAGGGACCTAGACTAGATTCTCATGAGCAGAGATGTCTCTCTCCATACAAAGATTTCTCATCGTCATCTGAAATTGAACATGGCCAAAACTGAGCTCATTATCTTTTTGCCTAAACCAACCTCCCCCCTTCCTCCCTTCTCTGTTTCTGTGGATGACACTACACTCCTCCCCTTTTCCTCAGCTCGCAGCCTTGGGGTCATCTTTGACTCGACTCTCTTTTTCTCTGGGCATATCCAACATATGGCTAAAACCTGCTGCTTCTTTCTCTATAACATCAGCAAAATTTGTCCCTCCCTTTCTACTGAGACCCTTATCCACTCATTTGTTACCTCTCACCTTGATTATTGTATCCTGCTCCTCGATGGTCTCCCTCTGAATCATCTCTCTCCCCTTCAATCTGTTCAGAACTCAGCTGCACAGTTTATCTTCCACCAGTGTCACTATGCTCAAGTAATCCCTCTTCTCAAGTCACTTCACTGGTTCCCTAACAATTTCTGCATGCAGTTCAAACTTCTCCTACTGACCTAAAAGTGCATTCATTCTGAGGCTCCTCACTATATTTCCTCTCTTATCTCACTCTACACACTTCTTTGGGAGCTCCGCTCCTCTGGTAGATCCCTTTTATCCATGCCCTTCTCTGCCACTGCCAACTCCAGACTTCGTTCATTCCATCTTGCTGCTCCATATGCCTGGAACAAACTACCTGAGTCTATGCATCGGGCCCCTTCTCTAGCCCTATTCAAATCTAGGCTAAAAACCCACCTCTGAAGCCGCTTTTGGATACTGATGTTCCTCATTCTTTTGTCCACTACTTATATGTACCTTACAATATTTTAGTCCAGGGGTCTCCAAACCTGTTCTATATGGCCGCAATCCTGCCAGGTTTTCAGGATATCCCGAATGAATATATTTGCATGCACTGCCCCCATTGTATTTTAATTGATCTCATGCATATTCATTCGGGATATCCTGAAAACCTGACTGGTTTGCAACCCTCCAGAGCTACATTTGGAGACCCCTGCTCTAGTCCACAGTTTCACTATGGGGGTCATTCTAGAACATGAATAAGTGGTTTATATGTACGGCGGGGACGTTTATGTGACAAAAACATAAGAACATAAGAACATAAGATATGCCATACTGGGTCAGACCAAGGTCCATCAAGCCCAGTATTCTGTTTCCAACAGTGGCCAATCTAGGTCATACGTACCTAGCAGTTTCCCCAAGGGACACAGGTTCCACAATGCTTGTATTGGTTCAAGCATTGATATCCTGGGTCCCTTCTTAATAATGGTTTATGGACCTTTCCTCTAGGAACTTGTCCAAACCTTTTTTAAACCCAACTACACTAACAGCCTTTACTACATTCTCTGGTAACAAATTCCAGAGTTTGATTACACGTTGAGTGAAAAAATATTTTCTTTTATTAGTCTTAAATAGTTTACCCTGTAGCTTCATTGCATGTCCCCTAGTCTTTCTATATTCTGATAAGGTAAACAATCGATCTATGTTTACTCGTTCCACTCTGTTCATTAATTTATAGACTTCTATCATATCTCCCCTCAGCCGTCTCTTTTCCAGGTTAAAGAGCCCTAATCTTTTTAGTCTTTCTTCATAGGAGTATCCTTCCATCCCCTTTACCATTTTGGTGGCTCTTCTCTGAACCTTTTCTAAAATCGCTATATCCTTTTTAAGAAACGGCGACCAGAATTGCACACAATATTCAAGGTGCGGTCTCACCATGGAACGATATAGAGGCATTATAATATCTTTTGTTTTATTTTCCATTCCATTCCTTTCCTTATCATACCTAGCATTCTATTTGCTCTCTTGGCCGCTGCTGCACTCAGAATGAATGCACTTTTAGGTCAGTAGGAGAAGTTTGAACTGGATGCAGAAATTGTTAGGGAACCAGTGAAGTGACCTGGGCCGAGGATTTTAACATGGTATCCACAATGACGCCTAAATCTTTTTCCTGGGTGCTGATTCCTAATGTGGAACCTTACATCGTGTAACCATAGTTTGGGTTGTTCTTTCCTAGGTGCATAACCTTGCACTTGTCCACATTAAATTTCATCTGCCATTTTGATGCCCAGTCTTCCAATTTATCAAGATCCTCTTGCAATTTTCCACAATCCTCTTGGGTTTTAACAACTTTAAATAGTTTTGTGTCATCTGCAAATTTGATAACCTCACTCGTTATTCCACTTTCCAGGTCATTTATGAATATGTCAAAAAGCAGCGGACCCAGCACAGATCACTGGGGTACACCACTATTCACCTTTCTCCATTGGGAAATTGGCCATTTAGCCCTACCCTCTGCTTTCTATCTTTTAACCAGTTCCTGATCCACAATAGTACACTGCCTCCTATCCCATGACTCTTTAGTTTTGCCAAAAGTCTGATGAGGGACCTTGTCAAAGGCTTTCTGAAAGTCCAGATACACAATATCAACCAACTCACCTTTGTCCACCTGATTATTCACTCCTTCAAAAAAACATAACAGATTAGTAAGACAAGAACTTCCTTGTCTAAAGCCATGTTGGCTGTCTCCCATTAGGTCATGACTATCTACATGCTGAGTAATTTTATTCTTTATGATGGTTTCTACCATTTTTCCCGGTACTGATGTCAGGCTCACTGGTCTGTAGTTTCCCGGATCACCCCTGGAACCCTTTTTAAAAATTGGTGTTAAATTGGCGATCCTCCAAACTTCAGGTATCAGAGATGATTTTAATGATAGTTCACAGATTAATAGCAGGTCTGCAATCTCATATTTCAGTTCTTTCAACACCCTTAGATGTATACCATCCGGCCCAGCTGATTTGCTACTCTTCAGTTTATCTAATTGTTGTAATACATCTTCCTGATGTATCGATATTTCCTTCAATTCTTCCGCACCTTTAAATACCACTTCAGTCATGGGTAACATCCCTACATCTTCCTCAGTAAAGACTGAAGCAAAGAATTCATTCAATCTCTCTGCTATCGCCTTGTCGCCTCTTAGTGCTCCTTTAACCCCTTTATCATCTAATGGACCAACTGACTCTCTCACAGGTTTTTTGCTACGAATGTACTTGAAAAGGTCTTTACTTCGCATTTTTGCTTCCGCAGCAAGCTTCTTCTCAAATTCTCCCTTTGCCTGCCTTATCAATGCCTTGCATTTGACTTGCCAGTGCTTGTGCTGTTTCCAGGTTTCGTCGTTTGGCTCTTTTTTCCATTTCCTGAAAGATGCTTTTTTGGCAACAACAGCCTCTCTGACCTCACCTTTAAAGCATGCTGGCAGTTTTTCGGACTTCCTTCCACTTTTCTTAAAGCGTGGAATACAGCTGGTCTGGGCTTCCAAGATAGTATTTTTCAACAACAGCCAAGCCTGACCATATTCTGAAACACCGCTATCATGGATGTACACAGTGCTAGAATGGGGATCTCAAAACTTGTCCAGAAGGGGCAGAACGATGGGTATGGTCAGCTGTAGAGATGTATAAAGAGTAGGCCCATGTTCATTTTAAGTGTTTCCTGGAAACGTCCACATTATTCCTGCTAAAACGTGGAATAAGGTCAAGACTTAGAAAATATTCTGCTGTGCTCTGCAATTTGTCCCATATAGAAGTATGGTTGTGGCAAGTATATGCTGAACTGGTGTGACTGAAGTCTGGAAAAACACAAGATGCAGTAACAAAGAACAGAAAGCAGAAGAGAAGGAATGTTGCAAGGTAAAGAAACATTAATAAACACCATTACAGAATTATTAAAAAGAGCAATAGTCTTTATTCAGGCTATGCTGAAATGTGCTGTTTCTGCTAAAACAGCTGATTCAAGGGATCCTAACAAATCCTGTGCTCTGAAAACTGGGACGGTTGATGTAAGAATAGTATGTGAGTGAGTTTGGAAACAAATCATGTTGCAGTGAAAAAGGGAGATTATCCCCCAGATTGTACCATGAGGCCTACATCCTTCCCCAATCCAGGATCTTTGTAAGCTATGAGAGTAGTGATATATCTGGAGGCTGGCTACCTGGGTATGATGGCATAGGGATCCCCCCTCCTATGCCCACACAGGCCTGACCAGGGGAGCAGTACCACAAAGAAGACTGTGGGAAGGCAGACAGGGTTGCCCCACAAATGGAGGATGTGAGAAATGCTAGCACCCAGATATCTGGGAATCAGATGCCGTAGCCAGAAGGCCCTACTACTACCACTATTCCTATGACTAATAATTTGCATAGCCCTACAAGGTGTACGCAGTGCTGCAGAGACACACATAAAAGATTGTCTCTGCTCAGCAGAGTTTACAATCTAGTTAAGACAGACAATACAGCAGCTGTGGACATGAGCTGAATTCAAATAATTAGTAGTAGTAGTCCTGATGTAGTACATGATGGGGGAGGAGACATGAGGATAAAGGGCTGATGGTTGGAAAATGAGAAAAGGTCGATGTTGAACTGTTGGGGGGGGGGATTAGGAGATATGCTGGACATGTGGAGGAGGAGATGAGGGGGAAGGACCAATGCTGGACATGGGGGGCAGGGAGGAGATGAGGGGAAAGGGCCAATGCAGGACATGGGGAGGGGGCAGGAGATTAGGAGAAAGGGCCAGTGCTGGACATAGTGAGGGAGGTAGATGCTGAGCACAGAGGGAAAGAGAAGATAGGTTGAAATGCTAGACAGGGAGAGGGAGGGAGAATGAGAGGAAGATGTGAAATGCTGAGCATGGGGTGTGGGAAGAAGTAGAGGAGAAATGCTGGACATGTGATGAGAGAAAGAAGAATATACATGGGGAGGAATAAGGAGAGAGAAAGAATGGTGGGCATGGTGGAGTGAGAAAAAGGGGATGAGGTGCTGGATAGAGGAGAGAGGGGGGTTGAAACACTGGAGAAGGGAGGAGAGAAGGGGAGATATGCTAGATGCTGGGGGAGGAAGAGAGAAAGGGGAGAGTTAAAGACTAGAGAATAAGAGATTAGGAAAGGGGAAAGAGATTTGGGAAGGAGAAGACTGTGATAAGGGTTGAAAATTGGTAAATGGAGTAATGAGGGGGGATGAGGACTGGATAGTGTCACCAGTAGTCCGCCCGTAGCTTCAGCATACGGGGTAGGTAGCCTGGAGACCTTTTATTGAAAGGTTAAGGGTGTAGTTGTGGACCTTTTCAATAAGTTGTAGTCGTGAATCGAGTGGTTCAGGCAAAGACAGGCTTTTAATTCCCCTCCCGGGGCGGATTCAAACACAAAGTAACATAGGAACAAAAAGCCATACACTCTGGCATAAGGTAGGAAAAATAACTTATAACAGCTTCCAACTTAAATCACAAATGGTACGGTATTCATTCCATACAGTCCCTTAGTATTAGGAAATAAAGTCCTGTGCCTCTCAACTGCCAGTTGACCAGCTTCTTCAAGATATCTGGCTCAGCACAGTGAAATCCTATCATTTGTAACTGTTAACGTACAATCCATTTAAGTATAAGACAAGTGTTCATCTGGAGGATCAATTAGCATTGACTCAGGCTGGCTATCAGCTGAATACAACTTCTCCCTTGTATACAACGTTTCCAGATTATTCTCTGCTGTCTGTTCCAGAGGCTTCCCTATTATTTCCTCTCGGAGATAAGGATCAACTTTACTATATCTCTTGGCATAGCTTAGAGGAGAGTCATATTCTTTATAGTTCTTATGAGAGAAATTCTTATAACCACTTTTGCAATGATTATATAGCCTACCTTCTGGCTTTGAGGCAGGAGAAAGTCCGTGCACAGCTCTCTCAGGATGGGGTTTAAACCTCAGAGGTTTTTCTCTGTGTTCTGGCTGCTCACCCTCTTCTTCTGACATACAAATGTCTTGCCCTGTATATCTTTCACTCCTTGGAGCTTGTAAGTGCCTCCCAGTTATCCTCACTGGTAACTTCTCCCTTTGGGTGCCTTCACCATAGGATAAATACCTGGAGTTTTGGTCAAAGGGTTTTTGTGCCCTGCTCCTCCAGTTATTCCTGTCAGCTGCTTTCTATCTCTCTCTCTCACATTCAGAATCAGAATCCACTGAATCACTTACATACGTTTTCCTTTCACACTGGGACAGACGCTGCTTCCAAGAGCCAGACCTCAGCTTGCACAAACTTTCCAGCTGGTTCTGTTCTCCTCCGTCTTCCCTATTCTCTCTCTTGCTGTTGCCCTTCCTCTTGCTGTTGCTAAACTCTAATGAATGTTTCTTATACATTTGCTTGGGAGCCAATCTAGCCCTTCCCCCTCCCAGGTGAAAGCTATCAGGCCCAGGAGATGGGGATTGTTTGTTAGCTGGGCGGGGTTCCTGCCCTCGTGGCTGGGATTGTTTGTGTTGCTCCTGGCAACTGGGTGTCCTGAGCTTATCCTTCCTACCATAAACAGCCCTACTGCACTCAGGTTCCTCTGTTTCCATATCACAGGATGTCTCTTCCCCATTACAATAGCAAGGAGGAGTAAAATCTGAGTTGATAGAAAAAAATAAATAGAAGAAAGCTGAAAGGAAAAGATCAATATCAGAGATGCAAGGAAGTAAAAAATTCAGGAAGGGAGAGAACTTCAAAAAAACCCGGAAGCCATGTACATCACAAAGAATCAAAATCATGCCCTCCGTCAAAATATCACACTGACCACCACTGTACTCCCAATCAAGCAAGAGGTGAAATATCTTGGTATAACCCTCGACCAAACCCTCTGCATGCTCCCCCATTTAAAACAAACAGCGAAAACCATATTCTACAAGTTAAAAACTATCCGGCACATAAGACCATTCCTAGATGCAAAAGATACTTCAAGCCATCATCAGTACTTCAATCCATCATCACACCATTTTGACTACTGTAACAGTTTGCTACAGGGACTGCCCATCAAAAACCTATACATTCTCCAAAGAGCACAAAACATCACAGATACAAGAGCTAGAAGAGAAAATGCACTACACACCCTTGAGGTCCCCAATGCAATTCGGAAAACAAAGCAGTCCACGAGCTCCAGGGCCTTCACATTCATTACCCCCACCCTCTGGAGCTCTCTACCACTATCAATCCGCTCAATTAAGGACCTCCAAATGTTCAGAAAATCTCTCAAAACATACCTCTTCACTACACACTATGGAACAAACACCACCCCAAATTCACAGACAAACTAACCTACATACACAGTGGTGACCCATAGAATCCCCAACCCGCACAGAAATAACCCATATATCCCACCCCAAGCAACACCTGTATATACCAGCTTGTAGTTATAATTATGTTAAGTTTCCAACTGTATAAAATTCTATGTAAATAATTCTCAAACTGTTTTATGTAACTTGTTGGTTAATTGTAAACTGTCCCTGATCTCTGGAAGGGGCGGTATAGAAAAGTATAACAAATAAATAAATAAATAAGTGGCAGATGAGCTGGAGAACCTAGAAAGTGAAATAAGAGATGACAAAAGAAAGCAGAAACCAGAGACTGAGATCAACATGATTAGAGAATAAAATGGCCAGTCAACAAAGGAAGAAAAATGAATTTTATTTTCAATTGGAATATATCAGTCTGGAATTTGCATATTCTATCTTTATATTTTGCACAGTACAGGGGCTTTCTATTTCTCTGGTAGTCTACTGCATGCAGGGGTATAGCCAAAGGTAGGCCTGGGTGAGCTATGACCCTTCCACTTTAGGATCAGGTCCACCAAGTCAATGGCAGCAAAACAGTCAAATGAGAGATAACTGCAGGCACTATCAATATTCATACTGATCTGTGCCCACCCATGTTAATCCCAGGTCCCACCAAAATATCAATCCTGACTGTGTCATTGATGCAGAGTCTGGCTACTTGGGGTTTCGCCTTAATTTTTTGTCTACATATATCGGACGGGGGGGACAGGGATATTCATAGACAGTGGCTAGTGCTGATAAAGTGGCTAGCCATCACTGGTGAACTTTGAATCCAGATATCCATTGCCGAGGCCATATCTGCCGACCGGTAGTGAATATCTGAGTTGGCTGGATAGTGCATTGGCTAGCTGGTTAGCAGCAATATTCAGCTTCTGGCCGGATAGCTAAAGCGGCAAAAGTGGGGTGAGCTTCATGCTTCTGACCCCCTCCAATTCCACAATTTTTGTATGGGGCTGCCGCTTCCACCCCAAACAGGAAGCAGAAAACTGGATATGAAGATTACTTCGGCACTGCGGTGCAATTTTGCCACTCCTGTATGTCCTGGAGAGGGGTGGCAACAGAATCAATAGGTGCCCTCGGACTATTTGTGCTCTAGAAAACTGCCTAGTTCGCAAACAAAATGACATTAGTCCACTTCCTCCTATTTTTTTTTTTGGTGGGGGTTGGTATTCTAGGTCAATCAGAAAAATGGATAGGATCTGGCACGTTCTTAGGAGCCTACTCAAAGCAGAGCAGAACAGTAAAGGAACCAGGAGAAGTAGTGGTGACAGGACAGGAACTGGAATCAGACATGGAACAGGAGCAAACTGGAGTAATTGTGGAAAAAAAGCAGGAACTGGATATGCTTCAGGAGCTGGAGAACTTGGCTGAAAGCAGGATAGATAAGTATTTCACTAGGCAGTGAAGAGAAGGTGGGTGGCAGTAAACACTGGTCAGTCCCTCAAAGAACTGTTGAACCAGCAATGGGTGCCTGGCTAGGCTTCCTTATATACTGTTGCTCATAAGACACAGCTGGGCCAATGCGCTCCTCCAAGGGATGTGGGGAGCTTACCTTCTACCACCCATGGTCTTATTACTGGAACATATTCAGTCTCTCAGCTCCAGCCATATAACTGTGGTTGCTGGTTCTCCAGGTTATGAGTTCAATGCCTTACATGCAAGGCTTCATTTACAACTGCATGGAGACTTTTCATTATTCCCTCCAAGATTATTTCAGGCCACTGATCATAGTAACAGTCCTCAGCTAGGGGTGACGTGGTGTACGTCCCATCACTACAGAACTCCCGGGGGACCCCAGCAAGCCTGAGTTCTGGAGGTATACCCCCCCTCCCCCCCCATGAGAGGTCCCCTAGAAAAGCAGATGATGACACCCAAGGACCGAGGAAGGACCCGAACCCCTGCTCTCTCCCCAGCCAGGAAAGATAGGGCCTGGCTCCCTGATAACACTTGGGATGAAAGGGAGGTAAGGGACTTAACCAAGACCCTGATGGAGGAAGACTCCCTTAGAAAGGATCGAGGGAACCTCCTGCAGGAGCAGGAGCAGGAGGAGCTGGAGCTGGAAAATGAGCAATAGTTAGTCCCCCTGAAGAGACACCCATGGATATTCAGCCAGTGGAAAACCTGCCAGATTTGGGGTGGCAGTAGCAACAAGCAGCTACATGGGAGGTGATGGGGTGTCCAAGTAATTCCATACCTGGGATACACCCCAGCTGAATCCAAGACTTAAAGGGGGAGGAGGAATTATTGCAATGTTCAATGTATATGTTTGTCTAAGGATGTTGGGAAGACACATTTGCATATTCATGAACTAATTTGAATATCATTCACATTTGTGTTGATACAAAGGACCCTGGTGAGGGCTACTTTGGACCCGGGGAGAGGACAGTTGCCCAGAAAAGGGGGGGGCAGACCCCAGCATAGGAAGGAATCCCACCAAACGTGGACTTTGGGACTATTGGATTACACACTCTAACATACAGAGAACGGCAGAGGTAGACCTCCCTGCTAAGAAAGGCGTGGTTCCTGGACTTTTCTTTGAGAGCAGATTAAGCCAGGAGGGCTTCCAGAAACCTGCCTGTTGGACCTGGAGACAAATGATACCAGACTGGACCTAAGATGGAGCAATAAATGGTGGTAGTGATAGGTTTTCCAAAGCATGCCAGAGCAGAACTGCTGATCCTATGAGAAAGGAACAAGCAGGATCCAGAAGAGGGCCCATTCTAGGGAGGCCGATGGATTAGCAATGCTGACACCCATCTGTCCTGAAGGTACAAGTATCTAGGGCACAGGATGGGGTAGAGCAATTGGTCTGGGTAAATGACAGAGTGGGTGTATTCTCCTAAAGACCTGCACTCCGGTTGTTTTCTCTCTGTTTGCTTTATATCCATGGCTTTGGAGAAACTGGTTTGTTGGATGGCCAAGCAGACTTGACTCCAGCATGAGGCGATGGGTCAGAGAATTGTCCAGATCCTGGAAAAACAGTTGCAACTTAACCAGTCACTCTTCCAGCTACTAGAGGTACAAACTCAGGAGCTTAAGATGATGGGATGATTGGATCAGCGAGGACATTGAAACCTGAGGTGGGACAAATTGAGGGATGTGTTGCAAAGGGAGCAACTGGAGAGCACTTGGACCCTCACCTTAGCAAAAATGGGTCCTGGGGATGATCCCAAAGCATCATTCTAACATTTTAAAGGGTGGCTACAGCAGCAGGTTGGCCCTTGGACCAGTGGGCTATGCGTTTAACACTGCTGCTTATGGGGGGATGCCCAGGTGGCCTATTGGTCCCTAGACAATGCTCAAGCCATGGACTACTATGAGGTGAAAGGAGCTATCCCCAGAGAACTATCAAAACTGTATATATGTATTTATGTATATATGTAAATGAACTCCCCCATAGCTAAGAAGTGTTAACTCTGTATGATGTGCTTTTCTGACAATCTGTATGTAAACAAAATTTGTACCTGCCTTGATTCGGCAGTTTCACAATAGTAATCCTACCCGCTTCTGATCGCTGGAAGGAGCGGGCTACAAATGCTTGCTAAATAAATAAAAACTGTTTTTGGCCTACCAAATTTCACCTAGGAGAAAGGCCTAGGACCATGGCCCACAGACTTACTGCTTTGGCCACCAGGTGGCTGGAACCTGATAAGAACTCTGGACTTGTCATTATAAGGAAGATAGTGCTAGAACAATTTCTCTGTATTTTGCCAAGGGAAGTACGTGCATAGGTATCTAGCAGGAACCCATGTCCATAACTGAGGCCCTAGGCCTCGCCGAGAACTTTCTTGATGCTGAATCCCAAGGACCCCACATCCCTAGGGAAGGGAGAAAGGAGATACCTCAAGGGATTCCCTTGGGAAAAGGACCCCCTAGGTCAAAGGGAAGTTGGGATAACCCTAAGGACCCCATAGGGAAGAAACTCATTCAGGAGTCCTGATGCTTTGCATGCAGTGAGCTGGCTATTTCCAACAGGAGTGTCTTTCTCTTGTGTAGGACTCGCGGGGGACCCAGGAGGCTGGAGTGGACCCCTTAAAAAAGGGATCCGGATTGGTGGGACTGACCTGGAAGCTCTCAAAGACACTGGTAATAATCAGTCTCTGATGTCTCGAGATCTGGCCCAGAGCCTAGGGGTCGGTAAGAGGCAGGGTAGATATCTAGGCCCCGTACAAGTGAGGTGTGTCCTCGGGGACATACGGAATGACCCTGCTTTTGAGATAAAAATCATCTGGGATAATAAACAACAACTACTAGGAATGGCCATTGTGAAGGGTCTCCCAGTGCCATTAATCTTAGGCTGGGATTCGGAGGGGTTATTAGACTCAACTGGCTTCCATTCTGCTTTAGTAGCCACCAGTTCCCAAGACAATAGACATTAGCCCAGAGGAAAGGTCTGTCCCCATTCTCAGGGAGCTGTTCCTATTTGCAACCCTGGACGTGGTAGAGAGAGAGGGAAAGACTAGAAAAAGCAGGGCTCAGCGGAGGGTGGAATGGAAAGGGTTGATTCCCCCAGGGGAGATGAGGCTCTTGGGAGGAGGTACTCTCGAAGTTCGATAATTTTTTGGAAAAGCAAGCAAAAGACTTGTCCTTGCAGGAAGCCTGGGGTAAGGAGAAAGGGGTGGGCTCTGAGAAGGGTAAGGAGAGGAATAACCTCTTATATCGAATTACATTCTGAAAGGAGAGCAAGCCCAGCTCATGGTACTCCAGATATTTCCAGGAGGCCTTGTTGATCTTGACCTACAGCCACTCCTTAGCACAGTGGTTCTCAACCTTTTTTCTTACCATGACCCCTTTTATCATTGGTCAACTTGTGGTGACCCCCAATGATAAAATCAAATGCGTCTCTCTTCCTTTACCGTTAACGCATTGTCACTGTAATCATTTGTTGAATTGTTAATATATTATAGGCCTTTGCAATATGTTTTTATTTATAAAATTTACTTATTTAAACCATAATTAATCACAACAAGTAACAATATTTGATTTCAAAATAATGCTGATTTTGTAGTCAAATCACTAACATGAAATAAAATTATTTTTTCTACCTTTATTGTCTGACCAGTTTATTCTCTGATCATGCTGGTCCCGATCTGAGGCTTCTGCTTTCCTGTCTTCTCTTAGCTCTCTTTCTGTGGTCTATGGTCCATCTGCCATTTCTTATCTCTTCTTTTGTTTTCTTCACTTCTTTCCATCAGCCTATTTCCAGTCCCAGTAACCACCCCCAGTATCAGCCCCTTTCCAGTCCTCACTCTCAGTACCTTCCAATGTCAACATGACTGCCACTGGTGTCCATTCCCTTCCAGTCCCCTTCCTTCCCCACTGAGCAGTCCCTTCTAGTACAAATACCATGGCAGCCCCTCTCAGATCCACTCCCTTCCTGTTCCATTCTCCCATCCCCTCGTATCAGCCCATTTGTAGCCTTAGCCCCCAGTTTTCTTCCAGGGCCAGCAGCTCTATCCTCCCCTCCCCAAAATCAGCCCATTCCCAGTCAAAGCCCCCCAATCAGCTTGCTTCCAGTGCTAGTCCACCCTCAACCCCATTACCAGTGCTAGCCTCCCCTAATCAGCCCAATACCAGTCCTACCCCCCCCATCAGCTCATTACCAGTCCTAGCCTCCCCTAATCAGCTCATTTCCAGTGCTAGTCCCTCCTCAACCCCATTACCAGTGCTAGGCTCCCCTAATCAGCCCATTTCCAGTCCTAATCTCCCCGATCAGCTCATTTCCAATGCTAGCCCCCCATCAGTCCATTACCAGTCCCAACCCCCCTTGATCAATCCATTCCGTCCTAGCCTTCCCTAATCAACCCATTACCAGTCCTAGCCCCCCATCTGCCCATTATAATTCTAACCCGCACTATCTCTCCCCTCTGTCTAGCATTTATCCCCCGTCTGTCCAGTATGTCCCCCTATCTCTTCCCTTTGTCCATGTCAGCCCCCCTCCCTCCATGTCAGCCCCCCTCTGTCTATGTCAGCCCCCCTCCCTCCATCCATGTCAGCCCCCTCCCTCCGTCCATGTCAGCCCCCCTGTCCATGTCAGCCCTCTTCCTCCCTCCCTCCCTCCATCCATCCATCCATCCCTCCATGTCAGTCCCCCCTCTGTCCATGTCAGCCCTCTCTCCATGTCAGCCCCCCTCCCTCCCTCCATCCATCCATCCATCCATCCCTCCATGTCAGCCCCTCTCCATCCCTCCATGTCAGCCCTCCCTTCCCTCCCTCCATCCATCCATGTCAGCCCCCCTCTCTCCATGTCAGCCCCCCTCCCTCCCTCCCTCCCTCCATGTCAGCCCCCTCTCGCCATGTCAGCCCCCCCGTCCATGTCAGCCCCCTCCCTTCATCCCTTCATCCATCCATCCATATAAGCCCCCCTCCGTCCATGTCAGCCCCCCTCCTCCATCCATATCAGCCCCCCTCCCCCTTGTGAGCCCCGTTGCAGGTTCCCTGCTCCCCTCTCCCCATGTCTGTCTCCTTCTAGCAGACAAGTTGCTGCCGCTGCCGAGTCTGCTTCTCGGCAGCGGCAAACTCACCCCCTCCCTTCTAATGCAGCCGCGGCTCCCTGCCTCTTAGGAAACCGTGGCTGTGCCTGTAAAACCATTGCACAGCCTTTCTGTCTCTAAACGGGCTCCCTGCAGCATTGTTCTGCCTCCAAAGGAAGTGGTAAACAACTTCCTTTGGAGGCGGGGCAATGCTGCAGGGAACCCGTCGAGAGACAGGAAGGCTTCGCAATGGTTTTACAGGCACAGCTGTGGTTCCCTAAGAGGCAGGGAGCCACAGCTGCATTAGAAGGAAAGGGGTGAGTTTGCTGGTGCAAAGAAGCAGACTTGGCAGCGGCAGCAACTTGTGCGCTTTTTTTTTTTTTTTAGGCGGAGTGAGGCGACCCCCGCTAAATCCTGTGGCGTCCCCCATGGGGTTCGCGACCCACAGGTTGAGAACCGCTGCCTTAGTAGGACACCTAGGGGAGCAGAGGGTTATTGCACATCTTACACAATGGTTCTTCTGGCCTAACCTATATCAGGAGGTGACTAAGGTTCTGCCAGGCATTCCCCGTGTGCCAAAGAAAAAATAAGAACCAGCCCAAGAAAGCTCCCCTGATTCCGATCCCAGGGGTCGAGCAACCCCTGGATCAAATGGCCATGGACATTGTGGGTCTGTTAGATAGGAGCATGGCAGATTACCAGTAACTTTCAGTACTTGTTGACTATACAAATGGTTAGAAAAAGTATAGGCGATAACAGTCAGACATGGGAGCAAGTGATCTCATTTGTCCTGTTTGCATATAGAGAAGTTCCCCAAACTACATTGGGCTTTTCCCCATTCCACCTTTTAATGGGGAGACAACCCAGGGGACTCTTGGATGTGGTACAAGAAGCCTGGGTAGGAACAGAAAGAGGGTTAGAAATGGTAATTGAACAGGTTACCATTTGAAAACCCAGTTAAGAACCTTCTCCTGATAGGCTAATGAACATCTGAGGAAAAACCAAGAGAAGCAAAAGGTCTATTATGACAAGCAGGCACGGGAGAGGAGTCTTAACCCCGGAGATCTGGTATAAATTATGCTGTACACTTTCAATAATAAGCTACTAGCCCAGTGGAGAGGCCCCTTTAGGGTATGCCAGAAACTGGGGCCTGTAGATTACAAAGTGGAACAGAGGAAAGGGAAGGTACAGATCTTCCACATCAATTTGCTCAAACCCTGGGTGTGTAGGGAGGTGCTAGGAGTGCAAGTAAGTGAAGAGGAAGAGGACTGGGTTCGAAGATTGCTCAGACAAAGGACCCCACGGAGGTCTCAATAGGAAGTGAGTTGATGGGAGACCAGAAGAGACAGGTGAAGCACCTGCTAGCCCAGTTCCCAAACGCGTCCTCACCCCTACCTGGGAGAACGCATCTCGGCACTCACAGAATTATCACCTGGGATGATGAAGTTGTAAGGCAATGACCATACAGCATTCTCCAGGCCAAACAAAGGGAGGTAGAGGATATGCTGCATTTAGCGATCATCAAAGAGTCCAACAGTGAATGGTCTAGCCCAGGGGTGGGCAAACTTGGTCCTGGAGGGCCGCAGGCCAGTCAGGTTTTCGGGATATCTCTAATGAATATGCATGAGATATATATGCATTAGAGATATCCTGCCAACCTGACTGGTTTGTGGACCTCCAGGGCTGGATCTGGAGACCCCTGCCTTGCACCTCTGTCATTTAAGATTGTGAGTGGACAAGGTGCAGATGTCCAAGACATCAAAAAGTTTAGATAGAATTTGTCACAGTCCTCCTCACTTCTCACCACCACCAAAAAATTGTCTATTAGACAACTTTTTGGTGGTGGTGAGAATCGAGGAGGAATGTGACACATTCTATATACCCTTTCAATGTCTAGGACATCTGTACCTTGCCCACTCATGATCTTAAATGACAGAGGTGTAAGGCAGGGGTCTCCAAATCCAGCCCTGGAGGGCCACAAACAGTCAGGTTGGCAGGATATCTCTAATGCATATATATCTCATGCATGTTCATTAGGGATATCCCAAAAACCTGACTGGTCTGCGGCCCTCCAGGACTGGAGGTGCCCACCCCTGGTCTAGCCCGATAGTCCTAGTGCCCAAACCCCACAGAATCACTAGGTTCTGTATTGATTTCCGGCAAGTGAATGCCATCTCGACTTTTGATGCCTACCCCATGCCCAGGTTAGAGGAACTGGTAGAGCAGTTGGGAGGGGCTACATACATTTCAACCCTCGACCTAATGAAAGGATAATGGCAGATTCCCTTGGAATAGTCCTCTAGGGAGAAAACAGCTTTTCGAACACCCCGAGGCCTATACAAGTTTACTATACTCCCTTTCAATGGAGTGGAATGGGTAAACGTAGATTGATTGTTTACGCCATCAAAATATAGAAAGATTAGGGGACATGCAATGAAGCTACAGTGTAACCTATTTAAGACTAATAAGAGAAAATATTTTTTCACTCAACATGTAATCAAACTCTAGAATTCATTACCGGAGGATGTAGTAAAAGCTGATAGTGTAGCAGTTTAAAAAAGGTTTGGACAAGTTCTGTAGGAAAGGTCCATAAACTATTATTAAAGGGAACCTGGGAAATCCACTGCTTGCCTCAATACAAGCATTGTGGAGCCTGTGTCTTTTGGGGAAACTGCTAGGTACTTGTGACCTAGATTGGCCACTATTGGAAACAGGATACTGGTCTTGATGGACCTTGGTCTGACACAGTATGGCATATATTATGTTCTTATGTTCTTTTGGCTTGCATGGGGCGCCAGCTACATTCCAGCATATTATCAATAAGCTACTCAAACTACATCTAGGGTACGCAGGGGCCTTCCTTGACGATGTGGTTATTTATTCCAGGACCTGGAAGGAACACCTAATCCATCTGTGTAAGGTGTGTGAATCCTTAAGGTGTGCCAGGTTGACAGCTAACTCTAAGAAATGCCAGTTGATGAACCAGGAGGTACATTACCTAGGCCATCGGGTAGGAAATGGGGTTGCGAGACCCACCCTTAGTAAAGTACAAGCAATTCAAGGGAAGACTCTGCCAAAAACAAAAAAAGCAAGTTAGAACATTTTTTGGGCCTAGTGGGCTATTACCAGAGGTTCATTCCCCAATTTTCAGAACAGGCCGCTCCCCTTACCGATCTGCTGAAAAATAAGTTCCCTAACCAGGTACACGGGAAGAAGAGGCCTTTGTAATCTCAAGCAGGCCCTAAGTAAAGAACCAATGTTTAGAAATTTAGATTTAAAAAAGCCATTTGTGTTACAAACGGATGCAGCTGGGGTAGGTTTGGGAGCCGTATTAAGCAAAAATGTGGCCGGAGAAGAACACCCGATCATGTACCTTAGTCAGAAGGTAGGGGAGGCAGAGACTAGGTATTCAATCATGGAGAAGAAGTGCCTTGCAGTTAAATGGGCTGTAAATGTCTAAAGATACTACAGTATATGCTAGGTAGGCATTTCACCCTCGTAACCGACCATGCAGCCCTAAGGTGGCTCCATTCTATGAAAAACACCAATGCCCACTTGACCCACTGGTACATGGCCTTACAGGATTATGACTTGGGGTAGTAACAACAAACATGGGAGGTGGTGGGGCATCTAGGTAATTCCACACCTGGGACACACCCCAGCTGAATCAGAGACTTAAAGGGGAGGAGGGGAATTTATTGTAATGTTAAATGTATATGTTTGTCTAAACTGAAGGACATTGCATATTCTTGACCTAATTTGAATATAATTCACATTTGTGTTGATGCAAAGGACCCTGGTATGGGCTACTTTGGACCCGGGGAGGGGACCGTTGCCCAGAAAAGGAGGGGGGTAGACCCCAGCGTAGGAAGGAATTCCACCAAATGTGGACTTTGGGACTATTCGATCACTCACCCTAACGTACAGAGGAACCCCAAAGATAGACCTCCCTGCTAGAGGAGGCCATAAAGAGGTGGTTTCAGGACTCTTCTTTGAGAGCTGACTAAGTAAGGAGGGCTGCCAGTGGACCTGAAAGCACTGCCAGATGTGGGTCTGGGTCTGGGTCTGGGTCTGGGTCTGGGTCTGGGTCTGGGTCTGGGTGATACCAGACTGATCCTGAGATGGAACAGCAACACACCAGGTTTGTTTCCAGGACCCTAAAATCACATGCCCTATATTTGCTTACTAGATGTTGTCATTGCACTATTGAGATCTTTTTAACAAAAAATATAAGCAGTTAATTATCAGATTTTTGGCATTCATTTTTTTTGTTACATTGTAAGTCTGATCTTGTCTGTTCAATACTTAACTATTACTGACTATTCTAGATATGCTTTTATTTTCAAATGCCAGGGAAAACAAATGGAATTTCTTGTTTTGTTTTGTATCGTTTGCGTTTTAGTTTTAGGTAATTTCAGACACATCTTAACAAGCAATGCCAATAGCATCACCCTACCTCAACACATCAACACATATACTCCACCCCCAATCCCCCTCCCAGGTTGTCCCTTTCTGGGTGGTTAAAAAAATACCTAATATGCAGGCTACCAATATCTTGCCCCATTCCCACTTACCACTCATGTGCTTCTGGGTCCTATGGATATGGAACATTCTCCAGTGCCTCCTGATCTGCCATTTGCTGAAATCTGCTATAAGCCAAAATGGTGTCAGCTAGCTGGTCCCATAATACAAAATGTCACCAGCCAAAATAAATCACTAGTGTCATTTTGGATGTTAGCAGATTTTAGTAAATGGCAGGTTAGGAGAGGTCTGAGGATTGCTCCTGCCCTTAGGACCTGGAGGCATATGATAAAAAGTAGTACAGGGTGCGGGGAGAGTGCAAGGAATGAAGCCCTGCATAGGACAGTATGTTCTTTTTAACCAGCCAAGTATTAGTAGAGTTTCCTCAGCGGAAGGAGAAAGAATGTTCAGAGGTGCCGAGGTGTAAGTGATTGAGGCAGAGAAAACACGTTTACCATGTTGTAAACTACATTGTAGTTAGCTACTCCTATTGAGGTGGTGTTAATTGCTCATTAACAGTTAATACGCAGTAGCTTTCTGTGTGTTAACAGTAAGATGCAGGTCGCTGCCTTATACTGCTCATTGTTCACTTATTCCCAGCCCCATTCCATGTCAGGCACTTAGGACCGATTCTATGAAGGGTGCTTTGAAAGTTATGCACTATTTGCCTGCATAAGTCCCTATTCTAAAGGACTTACACATATGAATAGGCTTTTAAGTGTACACTTTAGGTGGTCGTTACTCTGTAAGTGTATGAGTAAGTCCCATCGCGTTTGGATGGGCACAGGACGAAGCATAGGCAGGGCCTAAATTTATGCACGTAAGTTTTAGAATTGTTTAAATTACATGCTTTGCTGACTGATCTGGGTACGACCTTTTACACCTGCTTTACAGCAGGTGTAACTGCCGCAATTAGCTTCAGGCGCATCAGTACATCACTAGTCTATCAAGCCAAGTATGCTTGTACTTAATTTCATAGAGTAGGCCTTGAAAAAGCACTTGCCAATGCATGTCAACTGCCTGTGAGCTCATAGAATTAACCTCTTACTGTGGGAATTAACACATGTTAACTGTCAGGCTGCCGTTCCGTTAGCATATGCTAATTCCCTTGCTAACTGCTTAAGGCAGCTTAGTTAATAGGTCCTTATATTTGTTTTATATAACCATACTGAAAACACACAGAAGATAGCATTATGTTGATTACTGCCATCTATTGAAAAGTTAAAGGAATGACCACTCAGAATTTATGAGCCACTGATTTCTGTTTCGTTTAGTTTATTAAAATTTGATATAGCACCAAATCAGCACAAGGCGGTTTACAATTAAAACAAATTAGGAAACAGAAATAGAACTCCAAATTAAAATAGTAAAGTCAGGCACAAGAAGAAGAAGGAGCAGGAGGGGAGGGAGCTAAAAGGCAGTTGTGGTTTCCAAATAAAGAGGAGAAAGTGACCTGAATGGCAAGGCCGCGGTGCCTCGTGCGAGCGGCGGGCACTAACCGGGGGGGGCGGCAACGTGCGCGGCCCGGGCAGCGGCATCGCAGCTTTGGAAGGGGAGGGGGCGGGACGCGAGTAGTCCCGCAATGTCATTGGCTCCCGGGGGCTGTTTGGCAGCTCGGGAGCCAATGAGATAGGAGGAAGCGTGGTGGGAGTATTTTTCTGCGGGGATGCGGCGTGGCTCCGGCCTCTTCATTTAGCCGTTGGAGATGCCAGATGGGAGAAGCGTGGTAGTAGCAGCGTCGAGGCCTGGAAAGGAAGGCGGGGAGAGGAAGACGAATTTTGTGGGAGCGGAGGACGAGGTTCAGTTGCGGTGCCGCAAGTTAAGTTCGGGTCTGTGAGTAATAGTGGGGGAGCAGAGGACGAGCTTTTGGGGAGCGGAGGACGAGGTTTCTTTGCAGGGTGGACGGACGAAGGGTCAGGAGTGCGGGGCAAGCGGGGGTTTGCAAATAATTAATTGTTGGTTAATTCCGTGGCGGCGGAAGGTTAATTAAAAAAATAAAGAAAGAAAAAGAAAAAGAAGTGGAAAGGGGGGGGGGGGGTATAGCTTGAATTTTAGTGGGATGCAGTCAAGCAAGGGAAAAAGGGGGGGCCCAGTAAGGGAAAAAGGTCCTATCCGGGGGAAAAGGCTTGATGTGGTGGCAGTTGGGGAATGTGTGTCGGTGCCTGATACCAGAGGTGGGCAGGTGGGTAGAGAGAACACAGGGCAGGGTGGTAGGACAGCAAGAGGAAGTAAGGAGCACGGGGGGGGGTAAAGGCAGAGCAGCTAGCAGGGGAAAAGGTGGGCGGGGGGGCAATTGGCCGGTCAGTGGGCCAGCCCAGGCACAGAGCGAGGTAGCTGGCGCTGTTCAGGGGTGCGAGGCTGTCGGAGATAGTCAGGTGCATTGTGGTGGGCGGGGCAGCAGGAGTGGTGGATTAGTAAGGGAGGGTACGGTGCAAGGGGCGGGGCGGGTGTCGGTTAGATGCCCGGTTGGTGGGCCCGTTCCCCCAGAAGGGGGTGTAGCTGTGACGGGTGGAGGAGAGATGGGTGGGGGGGATTGGTGGGGGTCTGCGGGTATGGTAGGATGGCAAGGGAACATGGGAGGTGTTTCATCTCCAGCATGGGGGCTTTGGCAAGGTGGTGGTCAGGGCTCCTCACGAGCAGAGTGGCTGGGGGCTTGGCAGCCACCTTGGGCTATGGCAGGTGTCTCTTCGCCTTTCCCTGTTTTCCTCCGCAAGTGCCACCGGGTTGGCAGTATACAGGGAGTCCTTGGTGGAGCTCTTTGCGACAACGAGACGGTGCGAGTTTGAACATGCCCGGACATTTCATGGCGGGAGGACCGGCGAGTGAGACGGTGGCAGCGGTCCATTCGGTGCCGGTGCGGCAGGAAACCGTTACAGCTTCAGAATTGGCTGCAGATGCTGCAGGTGAGCTGGCAGTTGACCAAGCGGCAGCGGGACGGGATGTTGCAACGACGGCTGGCAAGGGCCTTAAGAAAAAGAGTCGTAAGCGGAAACATTCTTGTCATAGACGGAGGAGATCGGGTTCCTCTTCCATTTCGACCTCTGACTCGTCGTCTGGTTCGACTTCTGACAAGGAAAGCCGTGGTAAAGATAATGGGGGGACGGTGGCGAGGCGGGAAGCGGAGGGGGCAACTCCTACGGTAGCGGTTTTCTCTGAGTTATGGGAGAGTGTGCCTAGGAATTTGCGTAAGAAAGTCCAAAAGCGGCGATATATCGATATTTTCCGGTTACTTGAAGGCTGAAAATGGTCAGGGGACAGTCGAAGGAAGAGGAAAGAGGACGAGAAGGCCGGTAGGGTGCGGAGAGTGGCCCGAAACGTAGTGAATTGGACGTGGGCGTTTCTACGGCTGGCTAGTGTATGGGGGCACGCGCACCCGGAGCAGTATGGTATGCTTTTGGCATACGTGGACTCTATTTTGGAGGCCTCTCAGACGCATGATGGTTGGGCATGGCTCGACTATGATGAGAAGTTCTGTGATAAGATGGAAGAAAACCAGATGCTTTCTTGGGGAACGCAGGATATAAATTTATGGTTGACACAAATGGCGGTCAGACCTGGTGGTGGGGGAGGGAACGGGCAAAAAGGGGGATTGGTCGGTACAATGGGTGCCGGGAGGCCCTTTCGGTCAGGCGTGCCCCCTGCAGTGCAGAGGCCTGCAGGGGGGGGGGGCGCTAGAGATATCTGTTGGCGATTCAACAAGTCTTCATGCCCCTTCCCGGACTGTAAATTCCGGCATGCTTGCTCTGTCTGTGGTCGAGGACATTCAGCCCTCAAATGTGTTAAAAAAGGTGCGGCTGGAGTTATTGCGCCCCCCCTCCAAGCAATAAGAACTTGCGGAGCTTATCTCCGACTCCTATTCGGATCCAAGTGCTGCGTCCGTGGTTGTGGAGGTATCCCAGGAGGAAGGATAGTTTAATATTGGAAAGGGGGTTTTCAGGGGGGTTCTGGATCCCGGTTGTTGGGCGGGTGGCCACATGTCAGGCTAGGAATTTGTCTGCGGTTAAGCAGTTGGCCCATATTATAAGGGATAAGTTGGCTGGAGAGATCGCGTTGGGGCGGGTGGCGGGCCCATTCGCGGAACAACCATTTGAGGATTTTGTGGTGTCCCCTTTGGGAATAATACCAAAGAAGGAGCCGGGAAAGTATCATTTAATTCATAATTTGTCCTTCCCGGTGGGTTCTTCGGTTAATGACCACATCCCCAGAGAATTTTGCGCGATGCGCTATGCCTCTTTTGATGAGGCTGTGGATCTGGTGAGGGAATGCGGCTCGAGGTGCTTGATGGCAAAGGCGGACATCGAATCTGCCTTCCGTTTGTTGCCAGTGCATCCGTCGGCTTTTCCTTTGTTGTGATTCCGTTTTGAAGGACATTGTTATTTTGACAAGTGCATGCCCATGGGTTGTGCGGTATCTTGTGCTTATTTCGAATGGTTTAGTACTTTCCTGCATTGGGCTCTTTTGGAGAGAATGGGCAGTGGATATGTCGTGCACTACTTGGACGATTTCCTTTTTGTAGGAGAGGCGCAGTCTGGGCAGTGCCAGGACTTGTTACGGGGCTTTATGCAGTTGGCAAAGGAATGGGGGGTGCCATTGGCGGTCGGGAAGACAGAGGGTCCGGCAACATGTCTTACTTTTTTGGGGATGGAGCTAGATTCGGAATTAATGATAGCTAGGTTGCCCACCGACAAGGTAACGAGGCTGCGAGTCTTGGTGGCAAACACGATGGTCTCCGCGAAGTTGACTTTGCGTGAGATGCCGGCTCTTATAGGTTCCCTTAATTTTGCATGCAGGGTGATTCCTATGGGCAGAGTGTTTTTGCGGCGGCTGGCGGCGGCTACTGCTGGGGTTGCTAAACCTCACCATCGGATCAGGGTTTCGAGGAGCATGCGAGCGGACTTGGGGGTATGGGATGAATTTCTGCGTGATTTCAATGGTATCACGGTTTTGAGGGATAAAGAGATATCCAGTGAAGAGTTGCAATTATATACCGATGCGGCTGGGGGGGGGGACTGGGGGTATACTTCGGGGGCTCCTGGTGTGCGGCAGAGTGGCTGCAGTCCTGGCGGGACGTCGGCCTTACCAGTAATATCACCTTCTTGGAGCTGTTCCCGATTCTAGTGGTGCTGGCATTGTGGCCGGACAGACTGCGGAATCGCAAGGTGGTTTGGTGCTGCGATAATGAGGCGGTTGTCAGTGTGGTGAATAATTATGCCCCGAGGTACAAACCGATGGCTGTTTTAATGCGGCAGGTGGTCTTAGCCTGCTTGCGTTTGAATGTGGTGATTAAGGCTCGCCACATTCCTGGAGTTACTAACTTGATTGCGGATGCTCTTTCCCGTTTTAAGTGGGAGCGGTTTCGGACCTTGGCGCTGGAAGCAGAGGAAGAAGGAGCTTCGGTCCCTCAGCACTTATGGCAGATTGGCCTCGGGACATGATGGACATGTTGAAGAATTCAGTGTCGGCTGCGACGTGCGTACCAGAGGGACTGCAGCAGTGTGGTGACTTTCCTGGTGGAGCAGGGATGGAGGCAGAGCCCAGCATCGGACTTGCTTCTTGGTCAATATGTTTCGACAGCCAAAGTTGCGGGGGTGTTGCGGTCAACGGTGCGGAGGAATTTGGCGGGATTTGCCTTTTTTATGAAGGCGGTGGGGTGGGGAGTTGCTGGGGGGGGGGTTGACGCGTCGGATGCTTCAGGGATGGGAGCAGTCCGTTCCATCGCCAGGTGATGGTCGGCTGCCTATAACGCATGACCTGCTGTGGCGCTTGTGTCTCACTTTGCCGCACGTAGTATCGTCCCCTTTTAAGGGCACGCTTTTTCGGGCGGTATTTTTGGTGGCCTTTTTTGGTGCATTTCGAGTGGGGGAATTAGTGGCGGAGTTGGGTCGCCTTTCCAGGGGCGGAGGTTTGCAGGTTCACCAAGTTCAATTTGTAGAGGGTGGGGTTCGCATCTACCTGGCACGGTCCAAGACGGATCAGACGGGGAAAGGAGCTTGGGTAGTCTTGCGAGAGGTGTGTGGCAATTCTACGTGCCCGGTTACGTTGTTAAACGCGTACCTGAGTTTGCGGCCTGCAGGTGCGGGCAATCTTTTTGTGCATGAGGATACGCGAGTGCTTTACGCACTTTCAGTTTACAGCAGTGTTGCGGATGTCGCTGCGGCACTTAGGGGAGGATCCTGGACGGTTTGCTCCGCATTCATTCCGGATTGGGGCAGCTACCAGTGCTGCAGTGGAAGGTCTGTCGGAGCGGGACATTCGGCGGATCAGAAGATGGCGGTTGCAGGCGTTCTGAAGTTACGTGCGCTTGTAGGGGTGGTGGGGGTGACTAACTTTCTCAATTTTATTTTACAGCAGTGGGACAAGAAGTATGTCGCTGTTGGGTGATTGGCCACTCGTTTGTTTACTGGGCCGGTTGGCGAGCAGAAACACGGCCCGTTGGCCGGAATATTGGACTGGATGCGTCCGAGGTGACTGTCTCATGGCTGGGCGAGCGCGGTCTGCGGTGGATTCAGCTTTTGCCTTTGCTTCGGTACCACGTGCGCGTCAGAGGGTCGCCGGAGATCTTGTTGATTCACCTGGGAGGCAATGACTTGATGTCTTGGACTTCCAGGCAGTTAATTTGAGCGGCGCACAAGGACTTCGGGGTGGTGTTGGCGATGTTTCCTGGTATACTCCTGGTTTGGTCCGACATCATTCCAAGGCCGGCTTGCAAGGGTCAGCGGCGGTGGTCCAGAGGGTTGACGAAGATTAATCGACAAATTGGCAGATGGGTTGTAGAACAGGGGGGGGTCCAAATTTTGCACACTTGGGTGGATGTTGAATGCACGGGCCTGTTTAGGTCGGATGGAGTGCATCTCTCCCCGGTGGGGATGGATTTGCTCCTTAATGACTGGCAGGAGGCCTTGGAAGGTATGATGATGGGGGAGAGGGCTGGTCGCAGCTTACTCGTTGGGGGGCAGCTCAGGTCGTCAGAGGCCTGAGCCGGTGGCGGGGTCCCGGAGGTTTCCGGGGTCCGGAGCCGGATGAAAGCATTAGGGGGGGGTGGGGTACCCCCGACCCAGACAATCCCTCAGGTTTTTGCTAATAATATGGCAAAGCCGGATGAGGGAGGGCGAGGTGATTTAGTCGGGGTCTGGACCAGGCAAAAAGCGGAAGCAGCGTCACCTTGCTAATAACATGGCTGGTGAGGGCTTGCACCGCTGGGGGGTGGGGGTAAGTTAATGTGTTGGATTGTCTTTGGTCTTGTTGGAAGTTAATAAAGCTGCGACCAGTTCGAGTCCCAAAGAGTTGTTTGTGTCTTTTATGGAAAGGATCCGGTGAGGGGTTCTATGGGTGTGGGGGGGAGTAAGGGCAGGTAACGATGGGTACGCTGTACCCGGTTATGGCAAGGCCGCGGTGCCTCGTGCAAGCAGCCGGCACTAACCGGGGGGGGGGGGGGGCGGCAACGTGCGCGGCCCAGGCAGCGGCATCGCAGCTTTGGAAGGGGAGGGGGCGGGACGCGAGTAGTCCCGCAATGTCATTGGCTCCCGGGGGCTGTTTGGCAGCTCAGGAGCCAATGAGATAGGAGGAGGCATGGTGGGAGTATTTTTCTGCGGGGACGCGGCGTGGGTCCGGCCTCTTCGTTTAGCCGTTGGAGATGCCAGACGCCCGCCCGCCCTCCCTTTCTGGGAGTGGGTTGAAGTTTCGGTGGTTGGGGGTGTTGCAGCTGGAGGGGGTGGCGGGATCCCGGAGGTTTCCGGGGTCCGGAGCCGGATGAAAGCATTAGGGCGGGGGTGGGGTACCCCTGACCCAGACAATCCCTCAGGTTTTTGCTAATAATATGGCGAAGCCGGATGAGGGAGGGCGAGCTGATTTAGTTGGGGTCTGGACCCGGCAAAAAGCGGAAGCGGCATCACCTTGCTAATAACATGGCTGGTGAGGGCTTGCACCGCTGGGGGGTGGGGGGGGGTAAGTTAATGTGTTGGATTGTATTTGGTCTTGTTGGAAGTTAATAAAGCTGCGACCAGTTCGAGTCCCAAAGAGTTGTTTGTGTCTTTTATGGAAAGGATCCGGTGAGGGGTTCTATGGGTGGGGGGGGGGAGTAAGGGCAGGTAGCGACGGGTACGCCGTACCCGGTTAATGGATGAATCTTCAAAGCAGATTTAAATCAGGGATTGGAGGGTTCCAAACAGAGATAGGGGGGAGGTCATTGCAGAGTTTAGGGGCAGCAAAAAAGAAGGCAGCGTGTCTAGTAGACTCAAGGCGAGCCTGAGAAGCAGGGGGCAGATACAATTGGTTTCCATGTAGAGACCAAAGAAAACGATGGGGGGTGTGAAGTAAGATCACAGAGGTAAGATAGGGAGGATAATCAGAGTGGAGAGCTTTGTGGGCCAGAATCAAGATTTTGAATTGAATTTAGAATTGGACAGGCAGCCACTGGTAGTTCATGAGGAGGGAAGTGATGTGATGTGATCAAATTTAGAGAAGTGAGAAAGAATCCGGATGGGCGAGTTCTGGACAATTAGTAATTTTTTTGACTTCGTATTTAGGGGGACCAACATAAATGACATTACAGTAATTGAGGCGGTTAATGACCAGACTCAGAAGAAGCATAGCAAGGGATGCTGGGGATAGAAAAGAGTAGACAGATCAAATTAGATGAAGAGAAGTACGAGTGCCGGATAACTGCACTAAGGATGCTCCATCAAAGCAGTTTAGTTAAACTAAAAAGCTGCATTTTGTGATAAGTCATTAAAATCATCGTATTGTTTATTTGAGATACCAGACAGGCAGACACTAGCGCCATATTAAAAAAGAAAAAGAAAAGAAAGAAACGACAGTGATGTACTGAATTGATACTTGTTTTCCACCGGGCTGAAGGTGGCACCACAAGAAAGCTCACAAGAATGTAAAGTAAACCACCCTAATGATTCACCATTCTCGTTTGTTGATGTTATTAATCTCTTCACCTCAGAATGAAGGGGATTAGGTTTCTAATAAACATTCCAACCTATCGCTAATCACAGTAATTCAGCGTACACTGCAGTTTATCATTACTAACCTACATATTTAGGAAGCACGGAAGTAACACTGCATTAAAAATGCCAATAAGCTGACCTCTGAAAATATGTACACTGTATTAGCAGCACAGGAAGGCTACAGCTTTACCAATATTTTATTGTGTCTGTTTGATCACAACACGTAAAATACTGCCTGCACATCTAAAACGCTCATGCAAATCTTTCTCTGTATTCTGTTGATTGATTTCACATTCCATTTCTCAGAGTCTTCCACAGAAAATCTAAAAAGACACTAAAACATTTTTCTTATGGAAGGAAGGGGATACATAGTCTGGGATCAAAAACCCGTAATATAGAACCTCTTTATATTTGAATTCGCATTAGCAGAATTGTTTATGCTAAGCCGGGGATAGGTTTTCAGGATATTTACAAAAATAGTTGACAGAAATTGTTGCATACAGTAACCGGTCTTTTTGTTACAAACCTGCAAAGCAGACTCGTTTGAGATGCTTATAGGCTAGATTTGCCTCTCTTTGTGTTAAAGAAAGGAAGAGATTGAAGTATGATTGGAAGGTTGAGTGGAGGGTGAGAGATGCTGGTGATTAGGGAAATAATGTGATTTAGTGGATATGGAGGTGACGATGTCATAATGAGACCAAAATGGAGTTTGGTGACTGTGACATAGGCCTAATACTTAGAAATTTAGGGTTATAATTAATAAATCATGACACACAGTGGTGCATGTTATTTGCAGTGGGTTCCATTGTTTGCAATGTGGTTTATTTATTAATGAATATGTTCATGAAGGACACATCTTTATAAATGCTTTTTGCAACCCTTAGATAACCAATGGGCTCCATTTCTGGCTTGAACACTTCCTATTAGCTTGTCCTTGAAAAAGTCATTGTGTCTCCTTGTGTCTCAGACTCCCTAACTCCAATGGAGCCATAATGATAATGACAAGTTAGCTAAATTTTCTGATATTACACAGCACTTGAAAGCACTTGAAAAAACAGTAAAACAGCTTCAGCTGTATTATTTTGCAGGCACAAACTCTTCATCAGAGTATACAGAGCTATAAGCCCTGATCGAAAGCAGCAGCTGTATTGAAACAGCAGAACAGTCTATTCAGAAAGATTTTCCTGTTCACAGTAGGCACGGAAAACTGGGGAATGAAGCAGAAGAAGAGCTTCACACAACAACTGGGAGCTAAATGGCACTGAAGAGGTTTGTGGTAGGCAGAAGATAACAAGTGATGATGATCTTCATTAGGACAGGCATGGCTGCCACTGCTAATGTTGGAGGCGGAAGAAGGGGCAGGAACAGGGCCAGTTCACAGATTACAGAGGAATAGGCAATGCAGGGCCCTGGAATAAGCAACTCTGTGAGATGAATAGGATTAACATTTCCTTTTCTAATTACCATTATTATGGCAACAGAGTTTCAGTTAATAATGTCTGCAATGCCCGAAATGAGCAGCACTGATTAGTAATTGTCTTGGAGCATTTATTTTCTGCACAGGCTTGAACCGTAAATATTCCATTTTAAAGTACCTACTAAAGCATGGATATATTATGATTGCAAAGATGTTTTGATATACAGCACACAGAATAAAATAACGCGGCTTGCCTGCTTTTCAAAATACCATAAGTTCAAAGTTATTTTCCTGAACATAATTTGTGTCTTGAAGTGGAGGAGTAGCCTAGCGGCTAGAGCAACTGCCAAGTACCCAAAAGATCTGGGTTTCATTCCCACTGGCACTCTTTGTGACCTTGGGAAAGCCACTTTACCCCCTATTGCCTGGGACAAAAAGACCTAGCAATCTATTTTCAATCATACCTTACCAAGACAACCCAGGAGCTGCTGAGTCAGCATTGACTTGATGACATGTAAAATAAAATAAAACAAGTTTGTGCCTTAATAAGGTGTAGTGTGAGGCAGGTCCGCTTTCTGAGATTAAGAGACCATTTTTCTTTTTTTAAATTCTTTATTTTCGTTTTATAACAACAAAGGAAAGGAAGACATACAGCTAAAAGACAAATACATAACGTGTAATACATACACCAAAGTAAACCCCTACCACCCCCCTCCCCCCTGCTTCTTCTCTAGAAACTAAGCATTCCCGAAACGGGCGTGTACTTACATTATTATATTACAAAACCTAACGGTGATCTAAAACATGATGAGTGCACATTATACAGGCATATTGGAACAATGAGCAGATTGTACATAATCATTAAGCATCTGCCATTTAGACAAACAAGAGTGAGTTTGGACATGGGGAATAGCCCTCCGAGGTATCTGCTCATATTTACTATATAAGCAGACGAGATTCCACCATTCATTGACAGTGAGTCGAGAGCTATCCTTCCAATTCCTCGTGATTAAGCATATGGCTATACCTAGCATGAAATCAAGGAGAAAGCGGCCCTTCTTAGGAAGAGAAGGGACCTCCGCCGCGGAGCGGAGTCCCACGACCTTCCAAGAGAGAGGTTCATGAAAGTGTAAGATAGATTGAATACGACCCCAGACCCGCCCCCAATAGACCTGCAGTAGAGGACATTCATAAATAACATGAGCGAAGGATCCCACAGCAGTATGGCAAGACCAACACAGGTCCCTAGCATTTGGGTTCCATTTGGCTATTTTTTCTGGGGTATAAAAGCATCTGTGTGCAAAGAAGAAGAGAGTTTGGGTGACAGAGGCAGACCGGGAAACCCGCACTACTTTACTCCAAAAAACGCTCCATTGCACAGGGGTTATAGTGGTTTGCAGTTCGCGCTCCCAGGCTTGTTGGGCTCTAAAAGTGTCCGTATCTGTACCCTGACAAAGTATTTTATAGAAATTAGAGGCTACCCCATGTGTACTACTAATGGAGTGAACTATCTCTAATAGCCCATCCTCAGTGGGGGCAGAGGGCGGCATGATTCGAGCACTTTTGAGGCAGTGTTGAAGCTGCATCAATTGAAAGTAGTGTTTCGCTGGTAACGCAAATTCCTTTTGTAAATCCGAAAAGGTTTTCCAACGAGCTGCGGAGAAAAGCTGTTGGGGTGTCCAGATCCCCCTGGAGTACCAGGGTTTCCAGGCTATTGTTCTATTTAGGACTTGAATTCTGGGGTTATTCCATAGCGGGAGTCCGTCCTGAGGACATACATTCGGGCCCAGTGATAGAATGAGAGTGTTAAAGGCCGCAAGAGTATCGACAATCATTGGTGGATGGCGGGTGCCTACTTGATAGGACATACCGGGGAGATGGGTCAACGGAATTGGGCTACTAAGCTCCTCTTCTATGTCAAGCCAAACTGGTCGGCGGTCTGTTGAGGTATCTAGCCATTGGGCACCTTGCTTAAGTAGAAAGGCTTGATGATATCTAAGAAAATCAGGAAATCTGGTACCCCCTCGTTCCTTTGCAGACTGCAGTTTATGTTTAGCTATCCTTGGTGGCTTGCCCTGCCAGAGATAACGGACGAGAAGGCCCTCAATATCTTTATAAGTATGTAGCGGAAGTAAGCATGGTAGCATTTCTAAAATGTAGTTCACTTTGGGGACTATCATCATTTTCACAGTGTCTAAGCGGCCCCACCATGTGAGAGATAAGGGAGACCAACGATTTGTGAGTTCACGGACTTTGGAGACAATCTCTTTGGCATTAAAACTGATAGTGTCTTCTAAAGGAGAACAGTAATGGACCCCGAGATACTTCACCATACGGGATTGCCAGAGGAAGGGAAAGGCCTGCATGTCAGCCTCATGTACCCAGCGGTTCAGTGGGAATGCTACAGATTTGGTCCAGTTAATTTTATAGCCCGATAATTGTGAGTATCCGTCAATCAGATCCAAGACAGCTGGAACCGAATCGAGGGAAACGAAGAGCATAAGGTCATCTGCATATGCAGAGAGTTTAATCTCCCTATGACTAAAGGGGACACCTCGAATACGTGCAGACTGTCTAACAAGGAGGGCTAGGGGTTCAAGAGCGAGATCAAAAAGCATTGGTGATAGGGGGCAACCTTGACGCGTGCCTCTTTGGAGGATAAATGGCTGAGATTTGATGGCGTTTACACAAATACTGGCGACAGGTTGAGTGTACATGACTTGGAGATATCGGAGGAAGCCCTCTCCAAAGCCATACCATCGAAGAACTGCAAATAAGAAGGGCCATTCTAGACGATCAAAGGCTTTTTCGGCATCCAGGGAAAGACCCACCCATGGATGGTCGAGGTTGGCAGCACTAGATAACACATGGCACAAGGTTCGAGCATTGTCAGCAGTTGATCTGCCGGGTATAAAACCGCATTGATCGGGGTGAATTAGGGTAGCCATCATGTCAGATAGCCGGGTGGCCAAGATCGTTGCGAAGATCTTATAGTCGGCATTAAGTAGGGAGATTGGACGGTAGTTGGCGGTCAGTAGCGGGTCCCTGCCTTCTTTCTCAAATACAACCACATTAGCTGCAGAAAAGGATCCCAAAGAGGATGTATCTACCGCAAGGGCAGTAAAATAGAGTTTTAAATAGGGAACTAAATCTGCACTGAACGTTCTGTAGAATTCGGTCGGGAGACCATCGGGCCCGGCGGCACGGCCCGAGGCTGTTCGTTTTAGGGCAGATTGGATCTCTGAAGTAGAGAAGGGTTCATCCATTGCATCTCTATCAACTTCAGAGAGGGTCGGCCGCTGAATGCCAGAGAGCAATCGCTCGAATGTCTCTGACGAGAACTCACATTCAGATTGATATAGGCGGGTATAGAAATCCCGAAAGAGCTCTACAATATCGGAGTCTGTGGTCACTATGCCCCCTCCCTGTGGAGCTCGAAGGGCCGCTACGCGTTTGGCTTCTTTTTGACCTTTCAAGGCATTGGCTAAGAGTCGACCGGCGCGGTTATTTTCACGATACTATGTCCCTCGCTGAAGCTCAATACTCTTAGAAGCTGCAGTTGAGAGGATTGAATTATATTGAAAACGGAGACGCTGTAATCGAATTAATACACATGGGTCAGTACGTGAAGTTAGAACTCGTTCGCCTGCTTTTATTTGTTGGTCTAGTATGAGCAGCTGCTGTTTACGTTGTTTCCGCAGGCGGATTTGATAGCTAGTGATCGTTGCCCGAATAGCCGCTTTGAAGCCCTCCCACCAAGCCCAATTCGCAGTATCTTGGGGTAGATTAAAATGGAAGTAATTCTGTATGGCTACTCGAATTTCTGACTGGAACTCAGGCTGAGTTAACAGGGCTCTATCAAAGAACCAGGCTCCCGAGTTTCCCTGGGGTGCAGTAGTGTGTAATTGGAAGGAAATGGCAGCATGATCTGAAATATGTTGGGAGTGAATCTTTGCAGTGTCCACCTGAGGAACTAACAGTTTTGAGATTAGAAAGAAGTCTATGCGAGACTGAGAGTTATGAGGGGAGGAGAAGAAGGTGAAGTCAAGCTCATTGGGGTGTAGTAATCTCCATAGATCAACTAAAGCAAGATCCTTGATCAGGGAGGTAAGCGTAGCGTGACTCTTGGGGGGACCACTCGTCCTAGGCGGCTGTTTGTCAATCAGAGGATCAAGGACTAGATTGAAATCCCCCCCAATGATCAATGAAGTATTAGCAGAAGCCTGCGCAACCTGAGCAATGGTAGCAAAAAAGGCAGGGTCATCAACATTAGGAGCGTAAAGGCATATACATGTAACTTCCAGGCTACCTATCTTAAGGTGAACTCTGGCCCATCTACCTGCTGTATCTGAGCTAGTCGCCATAACAGTAGCATGCAAAGATTTCCTAACCAGTATGGCAACCCCACATTTCTTAGAAACGGCTGGGGAATAAGCGTCCACCATGTAAGGTTTAATATTGAGTTTGAGAGTTTCCTTCGAATTTAAATGCGTTTCTTGGAGAAAAATCAGATCCGCAGCTTCCTGACTGAGGTAGCTTAGGATTTTCTTCCGTTTTATCGGATTATTGATGCCTTTTACGTTCAATGAAAAAATCTTACATGGTGCCATCAATCGGTAGTAGACATTTTAGGTAAGGGCGCTTGATAACATAAAACATAAGCAGAATCTGTACAACAATGTCATAATCACCGAGTATGCTGGTTAATACACCCCATATTGAAAAGTATGTACCAACGTATCTTAGAGAAGAAGCAAAACCCCCAAAGAATATGGCGACCATATGTCTGCGGGAGGAGGCCCTAGAGAGGAAATAGAAGACATGTAAAAAAAGAGCAGAAACACCAGAGTCCATAATAACACTGTCTCTGATACTCAACGAGGCTACTGTGGGTAGATGGAGTCGGGTCACAGATACCATCAAGAGTAAGGCAACAAACTGCCAACGCCAGACTCTTTGCTAGGCTGCGGCAGATCCAATATGGCAGGTACAGCGGATAGAAGGAGACTTGCAGGAACAGTCTGGAAGTCAGCGCATCAAGTCGGCTTCTTTGGAATCCAAAAACTCCGCTAGTAGATCAGGGTCCTCGAATGTTCTTGTCTGATTGTGAAGCGTGACTCGGAGCTTGGCCGGTACAACAGGCCATAGCGTGCTTGTAGTTGTTGAAGCCTCGGCCGGAATTCCAGAAAGCGCTTTCGGCGGTCGACTGTGGGTTTAGACAAGTCGGGATAGAAGGAGATCTTGTGGCTCTCAAACTCCATATGGCCCTTTGCCCGAGAGGCACTTAGAATTTGCTCCACGTGTTGATATCTCAGTAGTCGAAAAATGATAGGCCGCGGGGTCTTCCTGTTGAGCGTTATGTTGGTGGGTACACGATGAGCGCGATCAATCTCCAAATCTTTGGTAAAGGTGATTTGGAGCAAGGAAGGGAGGATTTTGCATAAAAACTCTTTCATGTCTCCCGATTCCGCTCCCTCCGGTATGCCCACGAGTCGTATGTTGTTGCGGCGCGCTCTATTATTGCCATCTTCTTCCACCTCTTTCTGCAAGGCCCGCACCTGTCGTTCAACTTTGTCGAGTTTGGACAACCGGGCCGCATGGGAGTCCAATATGCCCTCCATTTTGTCCTGACGCGAAGAAAGCCCTTCTAGCTTGCTTTGCAGCACACCAAAATCGTCCCGCAGCGCTCGGAGTGCTTCACCGTTTGCCTGCACAAGGTTTTTGACCCCTCTAATCTCTACGAGGATTGCCTGCTGCATTTCGGGGCCCTCGCACAAGGCCGGCCCCTTCTGCGGGGACGGAGGTTCGGTTTTGGAACGTTTGCCGTGAGAAGCCGCTGGAGACCCAAATTCCAGGCGCGTTGGTTTGGTCCCCGCCATCTCACCAATGTGCCCCGGCAAGATCAGAGTAGAAGTTCTGAAAATGTGAGGTGTTAATTCATGATTCTTCGTAGGCCTCTCGGGAGCCTCAGCGCTATGCGACCATCCCGCTGGACATCAGGCTCCGCCCCAAGAGACCATTTTTCTAAAGCCTGCTAAGTGGTTCTCAAGCATTCAAGCAAGCTGTAACTGTTATCACATGCGCATGGCAGCTCCCGACCGCTAAAATATACGTTATTTGCCCATTGCACAAAGGGGTGACGAATGGGCACAGTGTGAGTGCGGAGAACACATGGCTGATAGTATGGGGGTCCATATCATGTGCTGATAAAGTGGCAATCAGAGTGGATGTAGCTGGTGATTTCTCTATGAATGATGTTAGGTGTACGCATCACGCTATACGTTAGGGTGCTTGTGGTAACTGCTGGGAAAATGCTGGTGACAGCCCCAACAGTTACTGCAGTTTTGCCTGTAATGCACGTTAGTTTTCACACTATAGTTGCAAATGAAGTGGCATTTTAGAAAAAGCATCCAAGTGGAATCTGAGATGTCCAAGGCAGAAAAATGCCAGGGACCTCTATGTTCCAGCCTGATTTTAGAAGCATAGAGACCCCCCCTCCCCCCGACATGGACGCCATGCACTTGAAGGCGCAGGTATAAAGACTGAGGTCAGGCCCCCCAATCACATCCTTGACATTCAATTCCCTCAGATCCCTCCACATCAGCTGATCCCCTTCCAGACCTCCACACCATATTATACCCCATACCCACCCACATATCATCTGATACCCCTTGGACTCCTTGCATCATCTGATCAATCATATGCCCCCCTCGCCGAATCATCTATTCCCCTGGACCCCCTGCAACATCTGATCCCCCCTACTGAACTCATCATGGCATCAAAAGCCCCCTACCCAACACCCTAGCCTAAAAAAAGTCCTTCAATAGCTCCCCTAGTAGTCTCCCCCGATCACCTCCAACATCTGATCCCCTTGGACCCCGCCATGTCCCCCCGTTTCACATGATCCCCCAGACCCCTTCTTGCATCATCCAGCCCCTTATATGGCATCTCAATGGCATCAAGATCCCCACAAACAATGCCCCCATCTTCAACAATGTTTTAAATGAACCCCCCAGCAGACATTACACCCCCATCTTCTGATCCCATATCCAGGTCTTACTTGGGCCCCTGGTGTCTAGTGGGAGAAGAAGCAATCCCCATTTACTTCTGCTTAGGCAGCCCCAGATTCCAAAATTGCATGTCACCTAGCAGTAATCTCACAAATAATACCCAGGGGGTTCAAGTTGAGGGATCTTGATGCTACTGGGGGGTCAGATAATGGAACTGGATGCTGTGAGGGGGTCTGGGGGAATTAGATGATGTGGGGGGATTTAGGAGATCCGATGTCAGGGCCGATTGGGGGGGACTGTACTTCCAGTAGGAGGGGATTGGGGTGTGCGTGGACATGAGGAGATTTTAAAAAGCTGAAATTAAGCTATATGTTTTTCCCTATGTGCAGTTTTTTTGAAATTCCTGTTCCTGCTGGCTGTGAGGAGACATTGACATGTAGTCCTGCATATCATTACATGTAATTTACAAGAGGCTATGCATTCAGCAGAGCCTTTTGCAAAATACAGTGGGAATTTTCTACGTCCCGACCTAGATGTCTTAAGTCCTCCTCTACATCCTATCTAAAATTCATCATTATACTTTCTGAAGTATAGTTAAGTGCATTTAGCAGCCATGCAATTAATGCACACTAGCAGCCATTTTCCTGTATTATACTCAGCTGCTAAATGGATAAGTCATCTATTTAATTTAGACCTGCTGAATACTAGACCTAAAATTAAACTTTTAGTGTGCAGTCACTGTCTACATATATATTCAGTGAGACTAATTAAGCTGATATTGCCACTGAATATATGTATAAGGTTAAGTTATGGTGCTGGTGCTTAATTTTATACAGTAAGGGCCCGATTCCGTTCTGGAAGTTGATCCCCTCTGTACCTCTGGTCTAGCCCTGCGGGATCAGAATCGCGATCAGTCATGTATGTGCAGGACAGGACTGTAATTCAGTCCGGCCTGCACGTACATGACCTGCCCGAATAACTCAGTCAGGGCTTTTAAACAGAGCTGTGGTGCCATGGCGTCCGGTTGCCATGGCACCTCGGCTCCATTTAAAAGCCAAAATGCCAGATGCCGGATTAAAGTGTTTATTCCCCGCAGCCCGACCTCTGATCTGGCCTCCTAAGGCCAGGGTCAGGTTGCGGGGAATGCCTCTGGCCCCCCCTGTGCTATCCGTGCCCCGGCAGTCCCCTAAAAAATGTCCAGGGAAGTTCTTCCACCTCGGAGGTGGAATAACTTCCTCGCACATGTTGTCAGCCCTGGATGTACAGGGTCAACATTAGAATCGGCCCTGTATGTCCAGGGCTCGCGACCACCCAGACTCTGCCCCCAAGCCACCCCTTCCCCAACCCCCGTCTAACTTCCCCGCACAACCAGCGGGGATGTTAGTCACAGCTGGGAGAAGGCATGAATAGCAGGGATGGACGTTCCCATCAGGACGTCCATCCCTGCTATTCGTGGCACAGAATAACCCAGTAACTGTTCAAGCTGAATATCAGGCACATACGACCCTTACAAAAGGAAATACAGGAACACCACATACAACCTAGACACTTTACACAGCAGAATAGATGGGCCATGCTGATCTTTCTCTGCCTTCATTTACTATGGCCTCAATATTCAAAGGTATTTTCACAGTTTGCAGATCTGTAAACCATATAAATGCCCCTAAGTGGGATATTCAGCACGGTTAGTGCCGCTGGATATCTATGGTTGCTGCCGCTACATGCCCCAATGCTATGGGGTTAGCATCAAGGCATGCTGTGGGTGTTCCAGGGTGGAGCAAAAGTGGCACCATCACTAACTAGGCAATGATGATATTGAGCTACCCGACAGAGCCAGCCCCCAGCTAACACTGCCCCCCTCAGCTGATGCCATTGCAGCCCCTCCCTCAGCTGTCGCCAATTCCATCTTAGGAGGGGGAGCCGGGCAGCAGCAGCATTTCCAAAAGTTTTTTGCTGCCAGTTTTGGAAAGACTGGAGAAAGGTGAATAGTGGTGTACCCCAGGGATCTGTGCTGGGTCCGCTGCTTTTTGACATATTCATAAATGACCTAGAAAGTGGAATAACGAGTGAGGTTATCAAATTTGCAGATGACACAAACCTATTTAAAGTTGTTAAAACCCAAGAGGATTGTGGAAAATTGCAAGAGGATCTTGATAAATTGGAAGACTGGGCATCAAAATGGCAGATGAAATTTAATGTGGACAAGTGAAAAGTTATGTACCTAGGGAAGAACAACCCAAACTATGGTTACATGATGCAAGGTTCCACATTAGGAACCACCACTGGGAAAAAGATTTAGGCGTCATTGTGGATAACATGTTAAAATCCTCAGCCCAGTGTGCAGCAGCGGCCAAGAGAGTAAATAGAATGCTAGGTATCATAAGGAAAGGAATGGAATATAAAACAAAAGATATTATAATGCCTCTATATCGTTCCATGGTGAGACCGCACCTTGAATATTGTGTGCAATTCTGGTCGCCGTATCTTAAAAAGGATATAGCAATTTTAGAAAAGGTTCAGAGGAGAGCCACCAAAATGGTAAAGGGGATGGAAGGATACTCCTATGAAGAAAGGCTAAAAAGGTTAGGGCTCTTTAACCTGGAAAAGAGGTGGCTGAGGGGAGATATGATAGAGGTCTATAAATTAATGAACGGAGTGGAACGGGTAAACGTAGATCGACTCTTTATGTTATCAGAATATAGGAGGACTAGGGGACATGCAATGAAGTTACAGGGTAAACTCATTTAAGACTAATAAAAGAAAATATTTTTTCACTCAACGTGTAATCAAACTCTGGAATTTGTTACCGGAGGATGTAGTAAAGGCTGTTAGTGTAGCTGGGTTTAAAAAAGGTTTGGACAAGTTCCTGGAGGAAAGGTCCATAAACCATTATTAAGAAGGGACCCAGGATATCAATGCTTGACCCAGTACAAGCATTGTGGAACCTGTGTCTTTTGGGGAAACTGCTAGGTACATATGACCTAGATTGGCCACTGCTGGAAACAGGATACTGGGCTTGATGGACCTTGGTCTGACCCAGTATGGCATATCTTATGTTCTTATGTACTGCCGCTGCCTGCGGCCTGCTGCCCGCTGCCCTGAAATGGAATCAGTAGCAGCTGAGGGACAGCACGGCCACATATGTGTGCCAATGCCACTGCTGCCCATCCTGCCGCCACCGCCGCCTCACACCTGGCCAGCCGCCTTGCTCACCTAGTGAATTGGCAGGCCCTGCTACCTGGTTAGCATCCCGGTCTATGCAGTGACCTGGATATTCAATGCTGTTGGCTAGATATCACCCCAGCATTGCATATCCAGGGTTAAACTTCAGCAGTGACAGCTATGCGCCGCTGAATATGTCACTTTATGCCAGGGCGAAGGCTTTGCAGCTACTGCAAGTTAACTTTGGTAGTTAACCCATGTTAAATTAATGCACTTTGGGTAGAGACCTGAATGGTAACTCCCTTTGAACATAGGTTAGGAAACGGGAAAGTAATTGAATCAAATATCAAAAATGCATTGCAATATAATAACTCAACAAATTCAAACAATTACACTTTCATCATATTCTTACTACAAATAAACTTCCACTAAATTCAAAAAATACAGATACATTAAATATGTGAATGTTTATTAAACATACATATGAATATTTTATAAATAAGCATACATCATCATCATCATGACTTCTCATAAGCAGCATAAAGGTATTAAATTCTAATATTTCACAAACAGCATCTAGCTAATACACCGATATTCCTGTCTAATATTAAATGTTTCACAACCATTTACCTATAAATACCCCCCCCACACACACACACACAAAGAAACAAAATCACTAAAAAACTTTAACAAAGACAACATATAACAACAAATGAAAACCAAGAACAAAACCTCACAAAAATTAAATATAACCCTGTTTATTTCAATAGCTCCATATAAAAAAATCTTTTAACATTTTTGTTCCAACAATTCGTATTGGAACCAACTGTGGCTCATGTCGTAGCGAAACCAACTAGCGTTAACTCCACTGAGTATCACTCCAATATAGCAGCAATTATATTGGTATTGACGATATTATTAACCCAGCCCCAAGAAGATCAATTGAATATGCCTGAAAAACAAAAACAAAAAACGTATGTTTTATGTAAAAAAACACTCCCAGATATTAAAAAGGGCAACATATGCACCAACGAGCCTCTATTAGTGGCCAATTATCACACCTTCATATCATTTCATTAGACCTCCCAATATAACCGGAATAATTAATAACCGGACTCTGGATAAACATCCTAGAAGAGACAGGAGAAATGTTACAAAATAACAATCAAACAGCAGCCCCAGGTACAATCAAAATTAAAGCAACGTGCCACATAGTATCACTGTTACCAAAACTAACCTCTGCCTTTATCCAAAATAGAAAACCACTCAGCAGGGAAACCTCCTCCTTGAGCCAAGAACCATCAACACTGCTATGAAGAAATCACCTTCAAACAACACAAGCCATAGTTTTGCCACACCAACGGCTTCCTCAGGGTAATCCATACATTCTACAAAAACCATAAACCATAAATAACACCCACACACATCACTGCCGAAGTTTTATACAATAAAAACCATATCAATTCGTATCAATACCAACCTCGAACCTGTCAGGTTACTCTTACCACACAACGTCCCCTGTCCAAACGAAAAAATGCCGAAAATCGGAATCAATGTATGCGCTTTTGTACTAGCCACTCCTAATGCCATAATGTTAAAAGAACCAATGCCACTCCACTTGTGAGTTCAAACCATACGGTGTCATACTCCTCCAACGAAATATGTATTGTTGTTCTCTACGACACAATCGCAGTTGAAAATTGCCACCCACACCTCTCCTAATCTGTTCTAAAACAAAACAATGAAAATCCTCAAGAGAATGATTATTCAAAATCCAATGTGTGACGAGGGGGCTGTCTCCACCCCTCTACGAATAGCTGACAAATGTTCAATGATTCTTTTCTTGAAAGGGAGCAAAGTTTGCCCAATGTAGATCATAGAGCAAGGACACACTATAATATAAATCACCCCAGATGAATTGCAATCTGTGCTATCACATAGAGTGTGAGTAAAACCCAAAACTGGATGTGTAAAAGATCGTACCTCCATGGTCACTGCACAAACCACTCACCGCTGACATTTCAAATGTCCCGGATTACTCTCTCTCGGGTTATATGAAACACAAGAGTGAACCAATAGATTCCTCAGATTTCTACCCCTCCGAAAAGAAAAAAACAGAGGAGTCACAAATATGGGATGTACACTCAAAATATTCCAGTGGGCCAAGATCAAATTACGTATATGATTAGCTTGAGCTGAAAAAGGTAAAACACACATCAGGGACGGCTCCCTCTTCTCCCGTGGACGTAAAAACAACCATTAACGATGGGCATTAGATGCCCTTTTATGAGCCCTATTAATCACTGAAGATGGATACCCACGCCTTTGAAATTTCCGTTTCATATACTGTGCTTGTGTCAAAAATTCTTCTTTAGAGGAACACAATTTACGTAACCGCAAAAATTGTCCCACAAGTATGTTATCCCGTATATGCTGAGGATGGAAACTAGTGTAATCCAATAAACTATTACGATCAGTAGATTTGGAAAAAATAGATGTATGAAATATATTATCCTGTAATGTGATCCTAATGTCCAAAAAATGCAACTCCCTAGTCGATATCTCAGGAGTAAACTGTAAATGTAGATCTTAATGATTCAACCAATCCAAAAACTCCCTTAAATAACTCTCCGTCCCCTGCCAAATAAAGAAAATATCATCAATATATCTCACCCATTTGGTCACTGAGGGCCAATAAACAGATTGTGATACAATATGCTCCTCAAAATAGCGTACATACAATCCAGCCACTGATGGAGCAACAGTAGCTCCCATTGATACCCCCTCAATCTGATGGTAAAACTGACCATTGCATGCAAAATAATTTCTATATAATATCAGAATCAACAAATTCTGAAAAAAGGATTCACGTAATGGAATAATTCTGTGGTAACTAGATACTGCATTGCCACATTCAAACCCTGTTGCTGAGGGATATTAGTGTATAATGCTGATATATCCATAGTCACCAGTACATATGGTCCCTCTGTGAATTGCCAAGAAATAAGCAGGGCGCGGAGGGTCCCGGCGCCCGAGCGTAACCGGGTGCCCGGCTAGGCGCGGGACCCTGCAAGCGTGGGGGAGAATCAGCGGAGGCGCATGCTGAAGAAAGCGTGGGGCATCTTTCAAACTGATTGGCTCCGTGGGTGCACGTGGCGAGCGGAGCCAATCAGGGGGGCCGGTCGGGCATGTGCTTCGGCTTCGGGTGTGAGCCTGGAGCACATGCGGTAGGCTGTCGGAGTGGCGTGTTGCGGTGCTTCTCTGCTGGGCCCGATACTGGCATCTGGCCTAGCGTGGGATTCGGGGAGGCAGAGCGGCGCCTTCGCGGGTGTTTCCGGTGGCGGAGGGGACGCAAACTGTGAGGCCAGGCAAGTGTTTGTGATTGGGAGGGCTGTTGGGGGGTCAGCCTTACGCTGGGGCTTGCTTCCCTGGGGGGGGGGGGACATAAGTGGGCCGTGGGGGATTATACAAAAAAAATATATATATATAGAATAAAACCAAAACAAAGACGGCAATCTCCGCGACAGCATTTACGGTAGTGCAACAAGGCTGTCAGAAGCACGTTGCCTGCCAGTTTTGGGGATGGCAGGGGGGGTCGCGGGGCAAAGGGGGTGCTGGCAGCCAAGCAGGGGGGGACATTGAGGGGGCGGGGGGTGGCCCAAAGGGTGTGGGCCGGGACTCAGGTTGGGGTGGGGGGGAGGGGGGCTGGTAGGCAGGGCAGAGGGCTGAATACGGTCTGGGGGGTGGGGGGTCTCCTTCGGTGGCTCGGGGTTCGGGTAGAGGCCGCGTGGCTCTTGGAACAGGTAGGTGGCTGGCGGGGCTGCAGTGGCCTCGCCGGCCACCCCCCGGGGTAGGGCCACAGTGCGGAGGGTGCAGGCAGCTGGTGGGCTAGCGGCAGGTGTGGGTGGGACAGGGGGGATGGGGCAGGGGGTGGGGCTGCCTCCGGGAGCCGCTCGGAAGAGCGCTTGCTGGGGGTGGTGGGCTCAGAGGGTGGGGGGTTCCCGGGGGGCTGGTGATCCCACCTGCGGGCGTTTTGCCGCCAGGCACACCGGCGCTATGGGAGCGGTGGGTGGCTGGGGGGCAAGGGTCTTCGAGGGCGGATTGGTTGGGGGCCTGGCAGCCATGGTCTCCTGGTTTCTCGCCTCTCTGCCCCCCTTTTTTCTCTCCACAGGTTCCCTGATTGTCCACGCCACGAGCAGTGCCGACGGCGGGTGATTCACGTGGTCCTTCGAGTATGGAGCCAGCGGCTAGTGCACTCGGCGTGGCGTCAGGTGTGGACAGCGCAGCGCAAGGGACCGGGACGCAGCTGCGGATGGAGGATCCCCTGGTTCGGCAGCCCGCTCCCACATCCGGTTTTTCAGCGGGAGGTGCTTCGGGTGAGTTGACGGAGTCGGGGGGAGTGGTGCAGGGGGCACGGGAGTCGCATGCGGCGTGGTCCGAAAAGGGGGGGGAGGAAGAGGAAACATGTGTGCCGCCAGAGGCGTGGCACGGACTCGTCGTCCTCTTCGTCGTCGGAGGATTCGGGGTCATCAAGCACTGGCGAGGGAAGGATTGCGGCTCAGGGAGGCAGTGCATTGGGTTCAGTGGGCTCGGGTGCGGCCTCGGTAGCCTCCCTTTCGGAGCTATGGGAAGGGGTGCCCAGGAAGTTGCAGCGCAAGATCACGCGGAGGCAGTATATTGACATTTTCTGCTTGCTCGAAGGTAGGAAGCGCTCGGGAGATAGCAAGAAGAAGAGGAAGGAGGAGGAAAAGGCCGGGCGGCTTCACCGGGTTTCGCGCAATGTGGTCAATTTGGTCAGGACCTTTTTGCGACTGGCGAGCGTCTGGGGGCGTCGGTGGCCAGAACAATATGGTAGTTTATTGGCTTATGCGGACTCGATTTTGGAAGCTTCGCACGTGCACGAAGGTTGGTCGTGGCTTAATTACGATGAAAGGTTTCGTGACAAGATGGAGGAGAACAGGCTGTTGAGCTGGGGGACGCAGGACATTAGCCTGTGGTTAACACAGATGTCGGTTAAGGGGGGTGGTGGGGGAAGGTGGAGCAAGGCGGGGATCGTGGCGGCGGGCGGGGTGAACCGTTCCTTTCGGGGGGACCCCCCCCGGGGCAGGCAAGGACTGCTGTTGGGGGGGCCGGAGATGTTTGCTGGAGGTTCAACAGATCCACGTGCCCTTTCCCGGACTGCAAGTTCCGGCATGCGTGTTCCGTCTGTGGGGGGCCCCATGCAGCATCCAAATGTGTTAAAAAAGGGGGCCCCTCCCTCCCTGGGTCAGGGCCTAAGTAGGGGGGAAGATTTGCGGGTGGCACCCTCTCCGATTCGGGTGCCGGTTTTGCGCAGGTGGCTCCAAGGGTATCCCAGGGTGCGCGACAGGTTATGTTTGGAAGGGGGGTTTCAATTCGGCTTCATTATTCCTGTGCGGGGCCGGGCGGCGGGCGCAATGACTCGGAATTCCCCCAGTGTGCGGCGCTGGGTGGGGGTGGCACGGCAGAAGTTGTCTGCCGAGTTGCAACTTGGCCAGATCGCGGGGCCGTTCAGTTGCCCGCCTTTTCCGGACTTCGTCGTGTCCCCATTGGGTGTGGTGCCCAAGAAGGAACCGGGGAAGTTTCGGCTCATACATAATTTGTCGGCTCCGATTGGCGCCTCTGTGAATGAGCTTATCCCGCGGGAGTTCTGTTCGGTGCGATATGTCTCCTTCGATAGGGCGGCTGAGCTGGTTGCTAGGGCTGGTCCTGGGGCGTTGATGGCCAGGGTTGATTTGGAATCAGCATTTCGCCTGTTGCCCGTACACCCTTCATCATTTAAGTTATTGGGTTTCCAATTTGAGGGGGCGTACTATTATGATAAATGCATGCCGATGGGCTGTTCAGTGTTGTGCGCCTACTTTGAAAAGTTTAGCACCTTCTTGCATTGGAAATTGGTGCAGGAAGTTGGTTGTGCAGGGGTGGTTCATTATCTTGATGATTTTCTGTTTGTTGGTGGGGCCGAATCTGCGCAGTGTAGTGCTCTCTTGCACGGTTTTATTGGTTTAGCGGGCGAACTGGGGGTGCCTTTGGCGGAGGGTAAGACGGTGGGCCCCTCGACGACGATAGTGTTCTTGGGCGTCGAGTTGGATTTGCTACAAATGGTGGCTCGGCTTCCCTGGGAGAAGGTTGTGAAACTGCGGGTTTTAGTGGCCAACGTTTTGGCTTCGCGGAAAGTGACTTTGAAAGAAATGCAGGTGCTTCTGGGTTCCCTCAACTTCGCATGTAAAGTCATTCCCATGGGGCGGGTGTTTAGTCGGCGGCTGGCGGCGGCGACAGCGGGAGTGCACAAGCCGCATCACTGTATTCGAGTGACGCAGGGAATGCGTGACGATTTACATGTTTGGGATGTCTTTTTGCAGGAATTCAATGGGTTGGCGGTGCTGCGGGGAGCGGCGGTTTCCACCGAGGAGTTGCAGTTGTACACTGATGCTGCCGGGGGGTAGGCCTGGGCATCTATTTTAACGGGGCGTGGTGTGCTGACAGGTGGCCGCAGGAGTGGGTTGAGAACGGTTTGGTTAGCAATATTACTTTCTTGGAGCTATTTCCGATCTTGGTGGTGCTAGAGTTGTGGCCGGATAGGTTAGCCAACCGCGGGGTGCTGTGGTGGTGTGACAACGAGGCTGTGGTGCATGTGGTTAATCGTTTCTCACCGCATTGCGGGGCAGTGGCGTCGTTGATGCGCCAGGTCGTTCTCGCGTGTTTGCGCTTAAATGTACACTTGAGGGCACGGCACATTCCAGGGCGTACTAACGATCTAGCTGATGCTCTTTCCCATTTGCAGTTGGATCGGTTTTGGAAGTTGGCACCGGAAGCCGACCTGGATGGGCTGTCAGTCCCTTGGCAGATGTGGAGCGATGGCCTGCTGCGATGAGGTGTCTTCTGCAGAGCTCGGTAGCTGAGAGGACCTGGGAAGCATATCGGAGCGGTTGCGAGAGAGTTCAAGAATTTTTGCAAGTGAATGGGTGGGTGGGGGGGGTGGTCCCGGATCAGTTGCTGGGGGGGTATGTCAGCTGGGCCAAGGAGCGTGGGGTTTCGAGATCGTCTGTGCGTTGCCATCTGGCAGGGTTCTGGTTTTTCGCCAGAGCGACGGGGTGGGAGGTGTCAGGTCGGGGGTTTTTGGCTCGACGGTTACTTCAGGGCTGGGAGCGATCTCAGCCGGGTCCACGTGATCGTCGTAGACCGATTACGCATGACCTGCTGGTGTGGCTGTGCGAGGAGATACCGGTGGTGGCCTGGTCGCCTTAAGAGCGCGTGCTCTTTCGGGCGGCGTTCTGTCTGGCATTTTTTGGTGCCTTTCGCATCGGGGAGTTGGTGGCCGAGTCGGCAACGGCGGGCTTCGGCAATTGCTTGCTCCGGCAGCACGTGTGGATGGTGCATCCGCGGATGCGGGTGTTGCTGGCTAGGTCTAAGATGGACCAGAGGGGTAAAGGGCTTTGGGTGGTCCTCCGGGCTATGGGGGGCTTACCTGCCCGGTTGCCAACATGCGGGGCTACTTGGCTCTGCGACCTGAGGGTAGTGGGATACTTTTTATTCATCATGATGGTAGGGCGTTGACGCGGTTTCAGTTCACTGCAGTGCTACAGCTCGCGCTGACTCGGTTTGGCGAGGATCCTCGTCTTTTTTCAGCCCATTCGTTTCAGATCGGTGTGGCTATGAGCGCGGCGGTGGCGGGTTTCTCGGGTTTGCAGATACAAAGTATAGGCAGATGGCGGTCGATGGTGTTCGAGGGGTATGTCCATCTCTGATGTAGCCATTCCTGGGGGGGGGCGGGGGTTGCTAATGTGGTTGTGTTTCTTTTCCAGATGGGGAGCCGCGACGGCTGGTCTGCTGGATTTTGGGCCACTCCTTCGTTTACTGGGCCGGCCAGTGAGCGGCGGAGCGCCCTTTTGGGCCGAATCTCGGTCTGGCAGTGGAGGAGGTGACGATTTCATGGCTGGGAGAGCGGGGATTGCGGTGGGAGCAGTGGATTTTGAGGTGGTACGCCGCCTGTTTCCGGGCACAGTGTTGATCTGGTCGGACATTATCCCGCGGCCAGCATGCTGGGATCAGCGACGCTGGTCACGTGGGCTGACCAAGATTAACCGGCAGATTGGGAGGTGGGTGTGTGATCATGGCGGGTTCCAGGTGCAGCACCCCTGGGTGGAGGTGTCCTGCGGGGGGCTCTTCAGGGGGGATGGCGTCCATTTATCGCCGTTAGGAACGGATCTGCTCCTGAACGATTGGCAGGAGATGTTGGAGAGTCTGGTGGGGTCCCGGGCTCACTGGTCGCAGCTTCCAGCAGGGGGGGGGGCGGCACAGGTGGTGATGGTGCCTGTGCCGGTGGCAGGATCCCGGAGGTTTCTGGGGTCTGGAGCCTTATGCCACTTGGGGTGGGGGCGGGGTGCCCTTGCCCAGATAACCCCTGGAAGACTTTTGCTAGTAATATGGCGAAGTTGGATAGGGGTGGGGTGAGGTGTGGGTGGGGGGCTGGGGGATGGAGTTGGCATGAGTTTCGGCTTCGGGTGCGAGCCTGGAGCACATGCGGTAGGCTGTCGGCGTGGCGTCCCGCCCGCCCGCCCATTCTACTGCGGTTCGGGGGGGGGAGATAGTGGGGTGTCGCAGCTGGGGGGGGGTGTGTCTTTGCGGGATCCCGGAGGTTTCCGGGATCCGGAGCTTTATGCCACTTGGGGTGGGGGCGAGGTGCCCTTGCCCGGATAACCCCTGGAAGACTTTTGCTAGTAATATGGCGAAGTTGGATAGGGGTGGGGTGAGCTCGGCCGTTGGTGGGTCCGCTGCCGCAGCGGAGGCGGGGCCGCTTTGCTAATAGCATGGCTGGTGGCCCATCACTCCGCTGGGTTGGTATAGTTCTGTATTGTTGGCATTAATGTTAATACGTTTCCGTTGGAAATAAAGCTGCGACCAGTTTGTTACCATGAAGAATGTTATCTGTGGTCTTTTACCAAAGGGGGGGTGGAGGGGGTGTGGGTGGGGGGCTGGGGGATGGAGTTGGGGAAGCTCCGGGTCCGGCTACCCGGTTATCAAGATATGATAATAATTCACCCGAATCCTTAATATATGAAACCGCCTGACATACTAGAGGACTAAGAAAGGAGTCCATATACTGTGATAGAGGTTCTAAAACAGAACCTATACGAGAGACTATAGGTCTACCCGGTGGATTAAGCAAGGTTTTATGTATTTCAGGACAATATAAAAGGAAAGAATCCATGGTTCCTGGACATACAAAAATCTCATTAACCGTTCTGTAAGTAAACCCTGTTGCAAGGCTGCTTCAAGAACGTCCAATATCTCCGCCTGTATAGCCGCTGTTGGATCTTCATCCAACACATGATAAAAACGTGTGTTGGATAATTGAGACATAACCTCCATATCATACCCTACACATATGATAAATGTTCACAATAGTAAAAAGAAAAAAAAAGGGTAAATTTGCTTTCCTGATTATATTAAAAAAAAATACACTCAAGGTTTTAACCCCCTTTTAGAGTCTTTTATTTAATGCCATCTTCCATTTTCTCATGACAGTAGGTGATGCTTTCATTCTTTTCTTGATTAACATCAGAAAAAGAGCCTCCTTTTTCTCCCCAGTTCCCTCTTCTCTTGCACCCACACCAATCGGATTTGGATGTATACAGAATACAGATGATGGAATAGGTTTATCTCACTTTGCAACAGCACGGGGATTTTTTTTCTTAAAGCTGTTTAGTAAATTAACATTGTCTCTTATCAAAACTACTGATACTGGAAGCCTGAGGGGAAAAAAAGAAACTTTAGCAGTGATGTGTGTGGGTGTTATTTATGGTTTATGGTTTTTGTAGAATGTATGGATTGCCGTGAGGAAGCCGTTGGTGTGGCGAAACTATGGCTTGTGTTGTTTGAAGGTGATTTCTTCATAACAGTGTTGATGGTTCCTGGCTCAAGGAGGAGGTTTCCCTGCTGAGTGGTTTTCTATTTTGGATAAAGGCAGAGGTTAGTTTTGGTAACAGTAATACTATGTGGCACGTTGCTTTAATTTTGATTGTACCTGGGGCTGCTGTTTGATTTATTTTGTAACATTTCTCCTGTCTTTCTAGGATGTTTATCCAGAGTCCGGTTATTAATTATTCTGGTTATGTTGGGAGATCTAATGAAATGATATGAAGGTGTGATCATTGGCCACTAATAGAGGCTCGTTTGTCGATATGTTGTCCTTTTTAATATCTGGGAGTGTTTTTTTACATAAAACATAAGTTTTTTGGTTTTGTTTTTCAGGCATATTCAATGGATCTCCTTGGGGCTGGGTTAATAATATTGTCAATACCAATATAATTGCTGCTATATTGGAGTGATACTCAGTGGAGTTAATGCTAGTTGGTTTCACTACGACATGAGCCACAGTTGGTTCCGATACGAATTGTTGTAACAAGAATGTTAAAAGATTTTTTGATGGTTCCGATACAAATTGTTGGAACAAGAATGTTAAAAGATTTCTTGATATGGAGCTATTGAAATAAACAGGATTATATTTAATTTTTTTGAGGTTTTGTTCTTGGTTTTCATTTGTTGTTATATGTTGTCTTTGTTAAAGTTTTTTAGTGATTTTGTTTGTGTGTGGGGGTATTTATAGGTAAATGGTAACCGAGGCAGGTGAGATCCGGCGCTGACCCGCCCTAATCCCCCCCCCCTCACACCAACATGCTCCTTCCACCCCCCCCCCACCCCAACACATCCAAACCTCCATACAAACTACATAAACACATTTTCTGGGCTTAAATGGTCACAGCTTTATTAACAAACAGGAAATTCCCAACAATTTCTTGTAATATACACTCCTTAAACAACCAACGAGCGGAACGAGCCATCACCCGCCATATTACTAGCAAGATGACCTCATTCCACTCCCGCCGCGGCCGAGCCAGTGGCAAATGCCCATCCGCCTTTTCCCCGGCCTCGCCATATTACTAGCAAAGGCCGGCAAGGGGTCATCTGGGTTGGGGGCAACCGCCCCCGCCCCAATTCCATTTAAAGGCTCCGGACCCTGGAAACCTCCGGGATCCCGCCACCCGGCGTAAGAGAAGCTTGCGCCTCTATGTCGCCCCCCCAAACCTAAGCTGCGACCATTTAGCCTCCCACTGCATGACCCATTCCAAGGCCTCCTGCCAGTCGTTAAGAAGTAGGTCCACTCCGACCGGGGATAAATGCACCCCATCGAGGCGGAACAAACCAGCACAATTAACATCTACCCACGGGTGCAAGATTTGATATCCCCCATGGTCACACACCCATCGCCCAATCTGCCGATTAATTTTTGCTACCCCCCGTGACCAACGCCGCTGACACTGGCAGGAAGGCCTTGGAATAATATCTGACCACAACAAAAGAACTTCGGGAAACATTTGAATAACTTCCGCCAAGTCCCTCTTTGCCACCCTAATCAGCTGCTTACACGACCAGCCAACAAGATCATTCCCTCCTACATGAAGAAGTATCGCTGCGGGCTCGTTCCTCACACGTTGGTGGTGCCGCAGCAAAGGTAATAACTGAGGCCATCGCAGACCCCGTTCACCCAGCCATTCGATGGACACCAAATTCAGATCAAGACCCAAATTGAGCCCCAAGGGACGTTCAGCTGCCTGCAGTCCCGCCCAATGCACGAATGAATGTCCAATCATCCAACATCCGAGCGGGGCCCGCACAGCATCTGCAAAAGAAAACATGAGTCAGGCCTCCAAGGACACAAATCAGCTACAACCGCACATAACCCCTAAAGGCCTGCGATCTCCATCTGCCAATATTCTGTATCTCCTCTCCGGATAGCCCCATCGCCGCCGCACTGGTAGCTGCTCCAATACGAAAGGAATGTGGCGCGAAATGCTGAGGATCCATGCCCAATTGTCGCAAAACCAACCGCAAAACAGCCGCCACTTGAAAACGTGTCACCGCAAGCGCATCCTTGTGCAGGAAAAAACGCTGGGCCACCAGCGGGCGCTCACACATGTAGCCTCGCACCGCCACCACAGGGCAAGTAGGCGACGCAGAGACCTCGTTCAAAACCACCCATAATCCCTTTCCCAACTGGTCTGTCTTTGACCTCGCCAACCGTACACACAGCTGCCCATTGCGGATCTGAATATGGCTGCTCAACAAGCCACCTGTAGCAGCAGCCCAACTAGAGCTAGCCACCAACTCCCCTATCCGAAAGGCTCCAAAAAAGGCCACACAAAACACAGCCTTGAACAGTATAGCCTCTTAAAGGGACGTGGATACACTCGGCAAAGCCGCACAAAGCCGAACCAACAGATCGTGCGTAATTGGCAGCCTCGCATCCCGAGGAGCCGGGCAGGCTCGCTCCCATCCATGCAACAACTTCCGAGCCAAAAACCCGAGGACTGAAATACCCCAACCCGCTGCCCTAGCAAAAAAGGTGAATCCAGCCAACCTACTCCACACCACCGCCCTCGAGACTCCAACACACTTCGCTCGCACGATATAATGTCCCAGAAAGGAGTCCGCCACCATTCCCGGCTGCCAACCACGAGACTGCAGATATTCCACCACATCGTCGAATCCTCTCCGATAGGCCGACCACGTCGCGGGCGCCACGGAATTCCTCAGCAACAGTACCAATTCCGTTGGCCAATCCGCCATAAGCTTTCCGGAACTGCCAACCCGTCGACTTCCGCTTCTGGTGCCAAGGCCCGGAACAGCTCCCACTTGGAACGAGAAAGGGCATCAGCAATTCAATTAGTGCAACCAGGAATATGCTTCGCCTTCACACACACATTTAAACGCAAGCACCTCAAAATGATGTCCCTCATCAGCCCCGCCACCTGTGCACAGCGCGGCGTATACCTGTTAACGACGGCCATGACAGCTTCATTATCGCACCACCAAAGTACTCTGCGGTTCCGCAGCTTGTCAGGCCACAACTGCAACACCACCAATAAAGGAAACAATTCCAAAAACGTAATATTACTGGTCAGCCGAGTATCATGCCATGCCTGAGGCCAAGTGGCAGCACACCACTCACCCCCGAAATAAATGCCCAGCCCAGCACTACCCGCCGCATCCATATACAACTGTAAATCTGCACTGGAAATCTCAGCCTCCTGCAGAACCGAAACACCATTGTAATTCTCCAAAAACTCATCCCAAACTCGCAAGTCAGCCTTTATGACCTGGGACACTCTGATGCGATGATGAGGCCTCCTCGCCCCCGCCATCGCCGCAGCCAAAGCTCGCAGGAAAACACGGCCCATCGGGATGACCCTGCAGACAAAATTCAAGGAGCCAATCAATACCTGGAATTCTCGCAACGATAAGTTAGTGGATGCCAACCCGTTAGCAACTAGCACCCGCAACCGCACCACCTTGTCCACCGATAAGCGCGCCACCATTCCTACAGAATCAATTTCCACCCCCAGAAAAGTTATACATGAAGCCGGGCCTTCCGTCTTCTCGACAGCCAGTGGAAGCCCACAAGCCCCAGCCATCTCGACAAAACCAGACAACAACCGCTGACACTCCAGCGACTGCGCCGCCCCCACGAAAAGAAAATCGTCCAAATAATGGACCACAGAAGCACAGCCGACCGTCCGGACCAAGTGCCAATGCAAAAAGGAACTAAATTTCTCGAAATATGAACAGGACCCAGAACACCCCATAGGCATGCACTTATCCACATAAAACTCATTATCGAAACAGAAACCTAACAAATGAAAATCATCCGGATGCACCGGGAGCAGCCGAAAGGCAGCTTCCACATCCACCTTCACCATCAATGCCCCCGGGCCACACTGTCTAACCAGCCGAATAGCCTCATCAAAGGAAGCATAATGAACCGTACACAAGTCCCTCGGAATATGATCGTTGACTGACCCACCTATTGGAAAGGACAAATTATGGATCAGCCGAAACATCCCCGGCTCCTTCTTTGGAACTACCCCCAGCGGCGAAACCACCAAATTCACAAAAGGACGCTCCGCAAAAGGACCTGCTATTCTACCCAAGCCCAGTTCCACCGCCAGCTTGTCACGGACTACTTGCCCAAAACGCCGAACCGAAGGTGAGTTGCGTGAAGGCCTGCAAGACACTGCGCCGCGCACTGGAATACGAAAACCTGCTAAAAACCCACGTTCCAACACCCCCTTGTCACGCCTACGTGTATATCCCCGCAACCATTCCCCAAGAATCGCCCTGCAAATCGGAGTCGGGGCCAGCCCGCAAAGATCCAAATTACTTGGCAGACGCTGGGGGAGGACCCGAACCGCCTTTTTAACACATTTACTGGCGGCATGTCCACCCCCACAAGATGAGCAGGCATGCCGGAATTTACAGTCAGGAAAGGGGCACGAGGACCTATTGAACCGCCAACAGATGTCCCCCATTCCCAGGACCCCCCCTTTTTGTTGGGGGTTACCCCCCACCGACCGAAAGGACCGCCCCGAGCCTTGCCCGCTACCGGTGCCAACTCTTCCCCCCCCCACCTCCGCTAGCACCGGCCCTGACCGACATCTGGGTCAGCCATAAATTAATATCCTGCGTACCCCACGTCAACCATTTACTCTCCTCCATCTTGTCGCGAAACTTTTCATCGTAATTCAACCAGGCAAAACCATCATGCATCTGCAAGGCTTCCAAAATAGAATCTGCGTATGCCAGCAACATTCCATAATCCTCCGGGGACTGATGCCCCCACACACTTGCCAACCGCAAAAAGGCTCTGACCCAATTAACTACATTACGCGACACCTTCCGCACCCGCCCCACTTTCTCATCCTCTTTCCTCTTCTTTCTACTCTCTCCCGAGCGCTTTCTGCCTTCCAGTAATCTGAAAATATCGATATATCTCCTCTTCCAAATCTTGCGGCGTAAAACCCTGGGAACCCCTTCCCACAGTTTGGCAAACGCAACCAAAGTAGGCCTGCCCGACCCCTCAGAAGGGCCCACTGGGGCCTGCCCCGGCCCATGTCCCGCACGCAAAGTTCCGGAAGACGATGACGACGAGGAAGAAGCTGACGAGGAAGAAGACTCAGACCTATGCCGCCGCCTCCGAGAGTGCCGCCTCTTCGCCTTCGCCTTCCGCCCAACCCCAACCAGTTCACCTGTCAGTTCTGATACAACCCCCCTCGCCGCTGGAGACTCACCTGCCACCGCCACGTCGCTAGCCTGCTCCTCCCTTTGCAGGACCTCCGAAGACCGATTCCTGACGTCCGTCAGATGCGTCCCATCATCACCTGCCACACTGGTCTGCGTCCGCTGCATCCCATCGGGTGATGCTCCAACCCCCCTGCCGGCTACAACCCGCTGCACCGCCGCGCTCTGCCCAGCAGCCTGCTCCATGGATGCAGCCTGTGGAGAAAAAGAAAGAAAAGAAGGGGGGGGGAACAGCAGGACAAACAGCCGGCTGCCAGGTAGCCAGCCAGTCAGTCCTAGATGAGCCCTGTCCCCCTCCTTGCCAATGATCCCAGGAAGACGCAGCACCTGGCTCCAGGACCCGTGTCACACCACAAGCCCAGCCCCTCGACACCAAAGGCCCCTGACCAGAATTAAGAGCCCCCCTCCACGGAGTGGGCCAGCCCTCAGACCCCCAACCCCCCCACCCCCCTAACCCTTGCCCCATCCAACCTTGCATGTTGACCCCCCCCCCCACCAAGGCCCTGCACTTCCCTGTGATGCACCACCATGGTCCCCACCACCAGCCAACCCCCCGCCCACAACCATATCCCCAGAAGCTACCAACTCCTGGGCCTGGATATCACTCCCCCCCACCTGCTGCTCCATGACATTCGCTCCGACCCCCCCCTGCCACCTCCCCTGGATACACCACCTGCCCTCCTCCTGGCTGGGGTTACCCCCTTTCCCCTCCCAGCTCTGGTCCCTTGACCACAAACTGTCCCCCTACCCCTAACAATAGGAGCCACATCCAGCACAGCACCAGCAGCCACAGCCCTTCTCACATTCTGCTCGGGCCCAGAAACCGCAGTTGCCGCCTGCCCTCCTTATTATTTATTTATTATTTATTAACATTTTTTTATATACCGCACTATTCGTTATCAGCGCGGTTTACATGGAACAAGAGACCTCAGACAAGATACAAATATCTGGGTTTACAGATAACAGGAAAATCAACTTGGATAACAGGATAACATGAGTAACTATGTACAAGACAACTATTTACATCAGGGAGTCAGTGTATAGTAAATGTCATGTAAGACTGTTGAAGTGGGGCGGAGCCTGATGTCCAGCGGGTAGGACGCTTTGCGTTGAAGCTCCCGAGAGGCCTACTTAGAATCCTGACTTAATACCTATACAAATTTACTATTTCGCTCCGAGCTGACGGGGCACCTCGGGGGGAATGGCGGCCCATAAACCAGCGCGCTTGGAACTTGGGTCTCCTTCTTCTTCTCACGGAAAACGCTCCAAAACAGAGGTGTCCTCACCCACAGAAGATGGTTCCATTTCGTGAAAACCCCGAGATGCACCTGGAGATTTTGGAAGAAATACGCGGCGTGAAGGAATTGGTGCAGTCCAATGGAGAGAAGCGCTTCGAGCCATGCGAGAAGACTTTGGAGTGCTCCAAGGACGACTTGAAAGTCTTTCATTACGGCAGGACAACATGGCGGGGGGTCCTCGACTCGCACGAGGTGCGCTTGGGCAAACTGGACGAGGCTGAGCGCCAGATACAGAATCTTCAAAAGGAGTTAGAAGATAGCAATAAATCGCGCCCGTCGAAACAATGTGAGGCTCCTCGGAGTGCCGGAGGGGGGGTGGAAGCAGGAGAAATAAGAGAAATCTTGCTAAAAACACTTCCCTCCTTGCTGAAGATTACTATTCACAGAGTACTGGAAATCGAACGAGCACACCGTGGTCCTGCCCGCATGTCGCTCAACCGCACGACCCCCCGGCCTATTATCTTTAGCTTGTTACGATATCAACTAGTGGTAGAAATTTTACATGCTGGCCGAGCGAATCATCATTTGGAATTTGAAGGTCGTCAAGGTATCCTTCTTTCCTGATTTGGCAAAGCCTACCGTTGACCGTCGAAGAAACTCCTTGCTTTTCGCCCTCGACTTCAACAGCTTACAGGCTCGCTTGGCCTGTTGTATCCAGCGAAGCTCCGAGTGACTCTCACAACCAAACCAGGGACGTTCGAAGATCCTGATCTACTATCAACATTTTTAGACTCCAAAGAAGCAGAGCAGATGCGCTAATCCCCAAAGTTGGACTCTTATTTGCCGGCTCTATCCGCCATTTTGAAGGGCCCGATGCGGCGGTCATAGCCAAGCACAGAAATAGCCTGGACTTTCTTTCTTTCTCTATATGACTTTTGTGTATTGGTCTCATATCCCTCATGATGTGTGCCTCGGTCGGATTCGGATCACTCACAGTCCTACAGGTTATGTGTTTTTACAATTTCGGCCTTCTCTGGTGTTTCTCCCCGCATACACATGGTCGCCAGTAATTTGGGGTTTTGCTTCTCCTCCACCGTACTGCGGTTTTCTTTGTTAATGTGGGGCGCTTCATTGTATTATATTAGTTTATTTTTCCTATGTCATGTGTACAGCCAGATACAGTCAGTTTGAGGGACATAGTGAAATTATGTGTGCTATCATGCTCAGAATTTTTAACTTTTCTGTATGGCCTTATGTAAAATCTTATCATTCACCGTCAAAGGCATTAATGGTCCCACTCAAAGGAAAGAAAGAAAATCCTTAGCTATCTTAGCCATGAGCATGTTGATTTAGTGTTTTCTTCAGGAAAGCATTTAAACTCTGCTGTAACACTTAAACTCAATGCTAAGCATCTCATGGTAGCTGCCTATTCTCCAACCGTTTTAAATTGGTACGGGATAGCCACTTTTGTTAAGAAGTCTTAGCACGATACTTTACCTGATATTAGCGATGACAAGAAGGGTAGTTGGGCCGTGTACACCTTGAGGTTGGAGTAGTGAATTCACGTGTATTTGGCATTATGCCCGAATGTGGACAACCCTGCTTTACTATGCAAGTATTGCGCAGTTGGCTCGGCCTTTGCCAATGCTCCATTAATACTTGGAGGCGATTTTACTCAATTGTACCCACAATCTTTTCTTCCCAAACAAGCTGCTCGATGGTACGAAGAACCAGTACCGAGTAGACCTGTGTGGCAAGAAATAGAAGCGCGCCTTTGCAAACCGATACCTCTTACCTTTCTCCCAGGTATGACTCTCCCATCAGACTCCCACTATCCACCAATGCTTTTAGACACTTTAGGTGCCTTTAATACTCTTATGCAATCTTTAGACTCCCGACTCTGGTCAGTGCAACTTCAGCATCGCCTTCGGTGCACTAGAGTACCCCCGCCATCGGCATTCTCTACATAAGGTTGATTGGAGACTTTCCGATCTCTCGGTAGTTCACCGGGTGTAGCATCCAATTTTCCTACACCTTCTGTAATGCTATAACTAGAGATACCCCTATAGCGCAGAAAGTATGGGAGAGAGAATTGCATGTGGCTTTGACCTCGGAGCAATAGAGCCTTATCTGGAGTAGAGGGACACGGGTTCCCGATCCGCCTCACTCATTCAGACCCTTCTTCTTTCTAGCCCACCGGTGTTTTTTTACACTTCTCACAGATTAGACAAATGGAAACTACTCAGGGCAATGGTTGCTGGACGTCCTGCGGCCATTGGTTCATTGCCTCATGTTATGCATGAATATCCCGCACTACAGTATTACTGGCGTCGGGTCTGGGGTCGTATTTAGTCTATCTCGCACTCTCAGGAGCCCCTTTCTTGGAGGATAGTGGGACTTCGCCCAGTTGCGGGGATCCCCTCTCTCCCAAAAATGGCTTATCTCCTTTCGAACTTATGCTTGGCATTGCTATTTCCCTAATTAAGTAATACTGGAAAATTAGCTCCCATTTGAGCCCCAATGAATGGTGGAATCATGCCTGTCTTTACAGTAAATATGAACAAATACCTCGTCTGTTCGCTTCCTCCGTTCAGACTCCTTCTCATTGGTCTCAATGGAAGATGCTCAATGACTAGGTACATTTTGCTAAATGCTCTCATTTGACTGTCTAGCTTTGTCTATATCTTTGTCCCATGATCATGCTGTATTGTAGATACTCTTTTGATCGTTTGATGTATAATCACTGTTAATTGGAAGCGCTCACATGCTGATATAATCGGGTAGAGAAGAAGCATCGGGGTGGGGGGTAATGGGTTTACTTTTCCTTATTGTATACTTGTTTTGTCTCTTTTGGTGTGTTGTTTCTTTTGTTTGTTGCAAAATGAAAATAAAAGTTTAAAAAAAAAAAAAAGACTGTTGAAGTAGTTTGATGAGCTCCTTGCCTGCCTGCTGCAGCCCGTCCCCCCTTGCTGAGCCCACGAGCTCTGCCCAGCCGCCCCCGCTGCAGCGGCATCCCAAAGTCCCACAACCACCACAGAAGCAGAAAATCCGCCGCGTTCCCGCCCCCCCCCTTTCAAGGAGCACACTGAACTGTGCACACACAGCCCTAAATTTAAACTAATTCCAATGGAATTCACCTGCCTTCTCCGCAGCCCGTCTACACAACCTTACCCCCACCGATCAAACCTGCTCCGTTAAGGTGAAGAAAACAAAGCTCGCAGGAGCAGCCCAGCAAACGCCATGCACCTTCCGTTCCCAGCGCCAGAGAGAGACTCCACGAGCACCTCTCCCCGAGATTCCCACCGGACCGGCGCCTACCATTGGCTCGCACGGCTGTCACTCACCAGCGAGCCAATGCCTTTAAATAATGCACCCCCACTCCCTACCGAAGAGCTGCCCATGCCCGATATCGCGAGCAGGGGCCCAGCGCCGGGACTCCGGCCCGGTTACCGCCGGCCACTGGGACCCTGCCCCGCGGCCTCTTCATTGTGAAACATTGAATATTAGATAGGAATATCGGTGTATTAGCTAGATGCAGTTTGTGAAATATTAGAATTTAATACCTTTATGCTGCTTTTGAGAAGTCATGATGATGATGATGTATGCTTATTTATAAAATATTCATCTGTATGTTTAATAAACATTCACATATTTAATATATCTGTATTTTTTGAATTTAGTGGAAGTTTATTTGTAGTAAGAATATGATGAAAGTGTAATTGTTTGAATTTGTTGAGTTATTATATTGCAATGCGTTTTTTATTTGATTTTTTCATTTGCAATTTGGTGGTTCTCTTTGTGCTAAAGTAATTGAATCCGCATGCATAGCCTGACGTAACAAAAATATCCAAATCCTATCTCACAGTTTTAGAATTTTTCTAACGTTCAAATGTGAGTTGGAATAATCCAGGTAGTGAAGTATTTTTGCAAAGCAGATAGTACATAGAGCGGGTAATTTCCAAAACCATTTTCACAGTTAAAAAATGATTTAAAAAAAATGAAAATGGGTTTATATGAACCTGCCTCTCTGATATGTGGCTAGAAGGACTTACCTATCGTCATTCCATTCATAGTCTTACTTACCATAAGGAGAAATATTTCTGAGTGCAGGATAGGGGAGGGGTTTGAATTGCAAAAGCAGGTGCATATTTTAATCAGACGAAGTATCCAAATAAATTAGTAGGTGCAACTATGTGCAGTTACTATGGCTAGGAGAATTTTTTGAAGTGAAATCACGCGCGTTATCATTTTGAAAAGCCTGCAAAGTCCGCAGAGTGAAAGGTTTCGACAATATAGGCAGTTAAAAAAGTACCCCCTAAATGTGCAAAGCAATGAATCAAGATCATTAGATTCATTTCTTCACTGCTGCTTTCGTTTCCCTCTTCAGAGGAGAAAGACAGTCTCATGTACACAGGGATTATAGAATGTCCCAAGTGAGGATGCTATCATTTGGCCAACTTACTTGGCACAGCCCCTTCTGCAGGGTCTGCCAGATGCCGGGAGCCGTACACAGCTGTCAGAGGACTAAGCACAAGGTTAGCCGAGTGGGTGGGATGGGAAGTGACTCCCCAGAGAGAAAAACAGGGAAGGAACTAGAACACCACTTAATATCTGTTTAGAGCCTGGGAGCATTTGTGAAAACCATCCCCATTACTGTTAAAAAGATGCAAATTTGGTGAAATAATCAGTTGTATCGCCTTGGGCTGTTTTTTCAAGCACCATGTTTCCTTACTGTAGTGAAGGTATCAGTATTAAGACACACAGTAAGAGCAAGTTCATGCTGCTGAGAGGTAGCCCCTAACCAAACTGTACCAAGTGCTACAGAAGACAGTTCACACAATAAAGTCCCCAAATAAAGTGCTTAAGGCTGGTTAAGAGAGGAAGATGCACAAAAAGTAAAGCAAACAGGCATGCAAAATATAAAAGAAGTGCAAGTTCTCTGTTAGTCTTCAGAACCCGTTATTCTTAACCAGCATTGACAAAGTTATGTTAAATGTAAATAAATTATAATAATCAAATATGCAAGGGAATTTAAGCTATGATAAAATGCTTAGATAAACAAAAATTAAACTATCGAATGCCTGTGCTACGTGCTGTGACCAAAACATCTGTGTTATTCCTAATATAAAAAAAGGCAGGAAAAGCAGGGTGCATGACTTCATAAAAGGTGTTAATCCACTTCACGTTTCCAGTTTCATTTGGCCAAAGTTTTGGAACAAATTAACAGTAAAGCATCAAGCAGAGTCAAAGATTTAACACGGAAGACTCCTCTCTTTCAATTCACTTCTGCCGTCTCTGCAAAGATGCAACTACAAACAAAATGTCATCAATCCGTAGAATATATATAATTTATATATATATATATTTTTTAATTCCAGTGACCCATAGATTATGGTGTAAAGCTAGTGTAGAGTTGATCACTGTTGTGATCATTCCTGGTATGTACCAAAGTATTGTATTCTTTTTGAGAGACATACTGTAGATTAGTGTTTTATGAACTGCAAAGTTAAATACAAAATCTGTACATGGTAAAGGCATTGTTTTAGGGACTGATAGGAAGGGGGGGGGAGAGGAGGGAATGCAGACCATATAAGAATCATTATTTTCACATGACCTCATGGAGAAAACTTCTTGGGTTGTTGACCATGGGTTGGGAGGGGGAGGGAATAAAAATAAGTGAAGTGAAAAATATAATAAAATAAATCCACTTGTACTCACCACTAGAAGAGCAATTGCATTGTTTAGCATTGCCAGGCATTACGGATTCGGTTTTCTAGCCTTGTTCACAGGCAAGCTGACACTATTATCCAGGATGGTTATGAATATAAAAGGGGGGGGGGGGGTGTACTGACTTTATAGTACAAAAAGAAGGCAGGATGATATTTTCTGCAACACCTTTTTATGTTTTATTTTTAGCAACTGAATCATCATAACTCTGCTAGATGATGCTTTCATTTATAACTCTACCATCGTCAATACAATCTAATCATAAAAACCGGGGCACAGTGATTATACCCAGCAAATGGAGCGAAACCCTCGGAACAACATTGAGAGCACAGAAGAGAAATCAACAAAAAACTGCAGGCATATTTGAAAATGTGTGGTATTTCTTTAATACTTCATTTTAAACTACCTAATTGTGTTTTTAAGCTTCGGTTCCTGTAATTTTGCAAGATGAGGCATTCCAGTGAGAAAACATATGGTAAGGGATTTTTAAACCACATAGCTAGACTGCATCATAGACTTATTCTCTGCTTTAGTGTCACAAAAAAAAAAAAAAAAACCCACTGAATTTACCCAGTCACCCATTAAGAAAGAAAAGAATTAAAGGAAAAGGAGTTTTAAAAATTCCCTAATGCTGTGAAAGCTATTGAGAAGTGGTGTCAGGTTCAAGTTGGTGTATATTGAGCTACTCTAGCGTTCTCAGAAGGCGTGTTGCAACAATTAGGAGAGTCCAGGCTTGCAGTTATTTGGGGAGAATGTAAATACTGGGTCCATTTATCCAAAGGCCGGTTAGATATATGTAGGCTTGGCTGAAAACAATATTAATGAATCTTTCGAACTTACATTAGGGCATCCTTTTGCGCCGCCTGCGTTAAGTTTCAGTAGGGGGTGTAGGCTCTATTTGTTAGGTGCAGTCAGAGATTTATTTTACCTACACACACACATCAGAAGGCAGTTGGTTTGGATGGACAGTTTTACAGGGGAGAAACTGAATTCAACTTTTTGTGGAGTACCTTCAGAAGAGACATAAAGAGAGAGAAGGGGCAAACTTCTACAATTATCTGTCAACCTCCTCCCACCTCTGCTGCCAAAATAGTGATTCCTCCCACGTTCATTTAATGTCTGAATACCAAAATTGATAGGAAGGCATTGATGCCCTTGCAGCAACTTGGATGCTATGTTGAAAAGTAAAGCTACATCTTTAACTCCGAAGAACTACAGCTTTTGTATTAATCAAGTTAGGGATTTGGCTCACTCTTAAATTACTCGGGGACTTTAGTAAAAGAAATCTTTAAACACTGGAGATTACATACTACAGCCTTTAATAAAATTCAGTTTCACACTTTGCCATTTTCTCTTGCACCTTCACAGACACATCTGTTACTCGTTATCCGCAGATTAATTAAAATCAGAGTACAGTTTATGCAGAATTAGTATTATTTTTTTTTAGTTATTAAAAGGAGACCCTTAACCCTTTCTCCCAAAACAGGCACAATTCAGAAAGAAATGCTGTGTGAGAAGCATGAGGAAATGTACAAGGTGTGGATCTTGATAATTGGTGAACAAAAGCAATTAGAGGGCTACAAACCTTAAGGCACAGAAAGTGATTTTTTGTTTATTTGCTTACCTTATTAAGCTAAATATCTGTCTGGATTAATCACTAATGAATGTGGGGAAGGCTCAATAAGACCAGCTTAATGAACAGCAGTGTCAGAAGCATTTTACAAGGTACCAAATCACAATGCAGAGCAAGGCAAGCCGGAATTCAAAAATTACTTTTCTGCACAAATTTATCTGGGTGAAAAGCAGTAAGGTAATTATGTTTATTGTACTTAGTTAAACATTTAAAGAGCCATGTTAGGAGTTAGGCTCATTTATTAGAAAAGCAGCATTTCACAGCTCTAGTGGTTGAAATCGTGCTACTGCGGTTTCCCATAGAGGTGGGTTGGATTGCATTTCTAATCTCTTTCACAGCAATTCATGACCATGTCCATAACGGCAATGAACATATTTCAATAAATTGTGTATTTTTTTAAATGTTTCTATCAGAGGAAACACCTTACAACTTAAATTATACCTACTAGTGTGCATCTCTGCAAAATTGTTTTCTAAAAAATGCAGAATATGAATTAATAAAGCGAATCAATCCAGTCTCTTTCATAGTTGTGCTCTTCCATTAATTTGAGTACTTAAGTTTCTGTAACAAAATTTAAAAAAGGCTGTACATCATTAGAAACAAGGCACACTTAGCATCCCTTTTCATACTGCAAATAATTGCATTAGCCGCTTTTTATTGCATAACCTGCTATGTTGATATAGGTTTCCTTTTGCAAGTACATGCATTTATTATTCCATTAAGGCTTACATTTCATTTATAAAATCAAATTTTGCATACATGGACTTACTAAAGTATAAGTTAATGAAAGTCTATTTAAAGTATAAGGTGGGGGGGGTTTAGTTTCTATATATATATCTTTGTCAACTTCCACAACTTTGGCATCACTCAACTGTCCAGAAAGTCTTCTCTGTTACTTACAAGGTAGCAAGTTTCTGTTCGGTTCTGAAAACCATGCATTTATCATTTCTTTAGTAGTATTGCTAGTATCATAATATTTCACGGCAATGCACAATTTGCTTACCTGATAGGGTCCTGGTCAGCAAGGAATTTCTCCAACTTTTTGCCTATAGCAAGAATTCACGATAGGCAGAGACTAAATAACGGGTAATGCTACATGTGATTGAAAATCTGAGACAGGATATCTGCTAACTTACTCTATCGTATGGCAATCCTTTCCTGAATTTTTCATATTGTGTAATATATATAATATTCCTAATAAACTTTAGAAGTGTTTCACCCGCTAGCTTTATAGGTGAAAATGTGAACATTTTGTGTGTTTGTGTCTATATCTATTACGTGTACATACAGTTCACATTTCTACTAAATAATATTGATATTAAAGTTATTACAGTCCTCAAAGAGTGAGCAAATTGTTGATACAGAGCTCCTTGAAAACAATATCATCTCTGAACAGTATCAATAGGAATGTAATATCGATGCTAAAAATTCCCATGTTATCCATGAATGTTTGTAAAAGAGTAAATATTACAGTAGCCATAATGATCTAATTAAAAGAATCAGACATAGTTAAAAGAGCCCTTTTTTCAATAGAAACAAAAAATCAATGGTACAATCCATAACCCAGAATGGGAGAGGCTATTTTGCTGTGATCAAACACTGCTCATTTGGTAGATATCTGAAGTCCTATAGTCTTTGTTACTTAATGAAATACAGATGATCAAATATTTTGTGTATATATTTCACTATTATCACATATTCATTGTTCCATATAGAGCAGATTTTAGATTTTATATATATATTCAAGTAATTTACTTTTAATGAATGGAAAAGGTAGAAAATGTGTAATGTGCATTGTGCAATATTCATTTCATCATTAAATCTGTTCCCAAACTATTTGTAATTAACGGTTTAGCCACAAAATATATGTGTGTGTGTTTGCATGTATATTCATGCACTGATGTGTACAAAGAGAAAGATAACAGGAAACACATAAATTGTATTACATATATGAATATTATTTAGCCTTTTTCTAGTGAATATTACCCTGTTAACATCTTAGCAATTTATGCATGAAAAATCCATGTTTGAAATGGGAGTACTAGGCATAACCAAACAAGAAACATGCAAGAAAGGGGCAAACTCTCTAGTGTAGCAACAGAGTAATCTAATGTGGATACCACAGGGAGGAGCTGTGGCTCTTCAATGAGCCGTCAGAGCCAGTGGGGAAAAATAGCTGGAAAATGCACCGTATGACAAGTGATGGTAGAAGAGGAAAGGTAGAATTTTATAAGTTCCTGAATTTTATGACTGCACTGCAACAGTGGAATGTCCACTCAATCTGTTAAGAAGTTGGAACAGCAAACATGCACTGGGCATATTAAATACAGGATGAAATGGTGCAGTGAATATTTATTAGCAAAAATATAGGTTCTCAAAAACAGAAATAAAACAGGGTAATAGATGAAGGGAAGAATAGATTTAACACTGATATAAATATCAAAGGAACAAAGAAAAGGCAAAATATAGTGTTCAAACAAAGCTGTGAATTGGGCCCAGATTTAATGCCTCCCTAGGGAAGAAAGGGTTGGACAGACTGTTGAAATTGAGATACTACTTTTAGTACACAGCCCCTGTAATGCTGTCAGCTTTATTTCCTTTGACAAATGTGAAATAAAATTTGTCAAAGTTAGGGCTTGGTAACTTCGCTATTGAAAATTCAATTGGTAATAACTACTGTAGCCCAGCACTCCAGAGGTTTTCACAGAGGAAGGAATGTTTAAGATACTGAGTAGCACTATATTACAGAACACTTTTTAAATGTAATGGGTTGACAACAAGACTTCTAGGATTATCAGTCATGATCTATTGTATTGCTATAGTTTTTATTAGTTTCATATTATATTAGTACTCACCGTGCCAAGTCCATTTTTAAGTGGAAAAAAAGCTTAAATTGCATTTTTGTTTTGTAAACATACTATGGAAACCCCGTGTGGAGTTCTCTATTTGGTTTTATGCGCAGAAAAAGGAGACAATATCCTTAATGAGTTCACCAAGTCCATATACATGGAAAAATGCAAAGATCATCCAACTCAAAGTATTTTTGACTAGTTCTGTGTGTTTGGTTTTATGCCTGCATAGTGTTCATGTATTACATATGCATGCATGTTAAGTGATACACAATGAATACAGAAAGAAAGGTTTGAATCTAGGATGATTCAAACAGTAAAATGATGGTATTACAGTAAAGCATGGCAATGGTTGTACTTGCCAGTTACACAACTGAAACATTTTCACTCTATTAGAAGGCTGCATTTTATGAATCCCTTTTGATCACTATAACCAACCACTAACGAGAAACAGTTCACGTAGAGCCATCCCTTGCTTTACAATGCGATGTTTAACATTCTTGAGTTTTATTGTATGTCACCACATTCCTTCCTAGTGGGGTGGCATGTTTCAAAGGTCCAACATTTCCCTACCTACAAGTAAAAACACAAAAAAAAGAAACATTAGATATGATCCCATTTTCAAGAAACAAGTTGCTGGCTATTAAACGCTCTGTGCCCATTCATGGTTGTGAAAAGTGAGAAAGGTAACCCCTGCTTATACCAGGAAGACAATAACATGTAGCTGCAATTTTCCTTTCATCCGTCTCGGCATGATTCGATTTCTCACAAGTCCACCAATTGGATTTAAGAGGGCAATTGGCACTGAGAGCAGCCATCATGGGAGACATTTGAATTTTTTCCTCCTAATGCATTGTGGTTGTTCCTTTAATATATATTAATTTTTTTGTGATGCAATAGCTGTTTATAAGCCACAGACACTCCCTGATCTGCGCAGGACAGCTTAAGAAAACCTCTAGTGACGACTCCCAAGTCCTGGGATCATGTCAGTGTTTTGTCGTTTATGTTTTTTTGGGATACATTAGATTGAAGTTTTCCTTTTTAATTTTTAGTATTCTTTCCATGTGGTCTTTACTTTATTTTTACATTTTCAGGCCATTTTCTTTCGAGTCCATAACAGGAATGGGGCAGCCAGCAAGAGGCAGGGAGTGCTGGTATGTATCATTACATTCTCAAGATGGCATATTTACTGCAATTGCCAGCAGGGTCGTGCTTCTGTCCTAGTAAATGTAGTGGAGTATGAAAAAGGCAATTACATCTCACTGGGTGACCTTTTAACAGCCACGACTACCTCCTATCTATACATAATTATTATAGGTGATGATTTCCAAGTATTACAATCTCCTACAGCCGCCTTTAATTCACATCACATTTAGGTGCGTTTGTCACCGGAGCTGGAGATTTTAACCCCAAAAACTGAAAAAAAAGAAGAGAAAAGTGATACCAATGGATGTCAAGCTCTCAAGTCATCCTAATAAAAACACAGCAAATAAGATGTCGCCCTGTTTGTATTCATTATCAGTTCTTACATGCTCCGACTCTTGCATTAAACATTAGACAGCCTCTGATGCCTGCTTAACAGTTTAATTCCCTCCTCAGTATTCAGGCTGTCATAATAAAATCAGTGAAGCACACAAAGTCAAATAAGAGCAAGAGGAGGTATTGAGCATGTAACGCGAGGCATTGTCATCGCTTTGCTATTCGCTCTGCACTACTTACAGGAGCTAGATCCAGCATATGCTATGGAGTGACACACAAGCTCAATCTCTCCCTGCACCGCTGCGGCCGGCCTATCTTCCCAGCGCAGGGTGAGGGTGGCACACATGCAGAGTGGCGATAGCAGTCTCTTCAAAAGGAACCAGCTTCTGAGGCACTGGAGTTGGCACAATGAAAGCCACTTCTGTCAACAAAGACTGGAGACTAAAGAGCTAGATATCCCCACTATGGAAAGATTAACAGCACTAAATCCGTTTAGGCCCCCCCCCCCCCCGCTTTTTTTTTTTTCAGGCTGCTGATCTTGCAGGCTGAATCGGAACAAGAGATTAGCTCTATTAAGTGCAGCCCATTTTTCTGAATTATGTTTTTGAAGACTTGGACAATATGAATAAGGACTCATATTAACCACTGTACTAAAGGCACACACTTCATTGCCATGACAAAGCCTTCTGAATACTACTTGTCACTTGCAGTGATCCATTCCAAATACAGTTTAATATATAATTTATATCTACCAGCTGGTGAGTGCAGGAAAAGAACAATCCCACTCTATCTCTGTAAAAAAAAAAGACTAGCAATTTAGAATGTCACTAAGGATAGTAAAATAGCTCGGCAAACAGTTCAATAAATGGTTCAATACTTGTGATACTATCCAAACAAAGGCTTGAAACCGTTAAATTTTAAAAGTTCTGTGAATCTTCTTTGTGCAGTAAATATTTAATGACCACAATATGTAAGCTGCATGCTCATATTTTATCCCCTAACCAGAGCTGGGTAGTGAACCTCGCTATCATCAACCAAAGAGATGTTTGGCCATTCCGTTACTACCATTGAGTTATGAAGTGCATCCTGCCACACATTTCTTGTACTTCATAAAATATCCGTCTGCTGTCTTCAGTGAAGAATCTGATGGCTAAAAATCTGTCTTACCTGAAAAGGAGATAAGGGGGGGGGGAGGGAGAGAATAGAGAAAGGATTTATATTCTGAGATTTTACAGATTTTTTTCAAGCAAAAACTTTAGAATATACTGTAGAGCAGATGTCAACAGTATCTATTTCTTTTTAAGATGTGCAGTAAATGGAAATATCATCGTTGGTAATATTAAATACTTGATGAAAAGGCCCTGCAGGTCATAAAAGCTTAGAGAAGCCTACAGTCAATATTTATTTATTTAAAATGTTGATAGAGGAAATGACTATTGAGAACAGGATTCTAATTTGTAGGGAGTTCTGTTGGCAGAAGAATCATGCCATCAGCGTCTCATCGTAGACTTACTGTATCTCCAAAAAAAATATTAGATGAATGTATCAGGCAAAGTTCCATATAAGCATCAGTGATGTATCCCATTGTAAAAACCTCAGACACATTTTTAAAGGGGAATCCATATCTATAAAAAAAAAATTATAGACAACTGCATTTACAGTTTCTCCCAAGGCACAAATAAGTGCCTGCTGGAAGGGGAAGCAATCAGTATAGAGATCTGCACCCCTCCCGAACACCCCCAAGTTCAAGCTCCTACCAGATCATCCTCCAAACATGAACCCTCTCCCAATGACCTGCTAAGCTGTTCCCCTCCCCAACTCCTCCTACAGACAATCACCCCAAACATCCAATCCCCCCTCAAAGCATCCATAAGTAAACTCTCCTGACACAAAGACTGCCCACCCAAACCCTTCATCCCTATCCTTGGCCTTACCAGGAGTCCCTGGTGTCTAGGGAGCCCAGGAACAATCTTCAAGTACTTTTGCTCTTACGGCAGTGGGTTCCAAAATGGCACTGATGGGCCCTAGCAGTAATCTTATGGCAATGTATTAGTACCATGAGATTACCGCTAGGGGTCATCGGTGCCATTTTGGAACCTAGTTCTATAACAGCAGGGGCAACTTGGGATCGTTCCTGCTCTCGCTAGTTACCAAGGATCCCCAGTAAGGCCAGGGATAGGAATTGGGGGTGGGGGATCTGTTGGGGGCTCTTTGGGAGGTTCCTCATTGCTGGGGGTGGCTCGAGTTGGGGAGTCTTAGGTCCAGGGGGGTTGCTTTTGGGATAGGGGAGATCGGATGTACTGAGGGGATTGCCTGTCAAGGGCAGGGTCGAAGAGGGTGATTGGATGGCTTTACAATGGGGAGATCAAAGCTGGGGCATGATCAAGGGTGACGGGAAAGATGCTGCTGGCTAAGGGTGTTTATTCACAGCAGGAGCCATGATTTCAAAAAGCTGCCCCACAAATAAATATATTTAGAGATTGTATGTCTTTTTCCCATGTGAAGCTTTTTAAAATCACTGCTCCCGCTGGACATGGAGAGAGAGATCAATATGCAATCCTACATCTATTTTACAAGAATCTCTTGACTTGGTAGAGCTTCTTGTAAAATACTATGGGAATTCTCCATGCCCTGACTGAGATGTCCTTTCCACATCCTATCTAAAATCTTCAGGCCCGATTTTCGAAAAGGCATTTACATAGTTTACAGCCCAGTAAACTGTGTAAATGTCTTAAATGGGGATATTCAACGGCACTTACACAATCCGTGCCTTTGAATATCACCTCCTGTGACCCTTACGCACCCCGATACTAACGGTGTTGCAGGCATTTTAGCCATGGATGCTAACCGGGTAGCGGTGCAATATTGCCGCTACCTGGTTAGGTTCTGCAGCAGTTTCGTCTGTGTGCCGAACGCAGATATTCAATGCCATTGCACAGCATTGAATGTCTGGGGTTAGGAGTCAGCGAGCAGGGCTGTACGCTTTAGTGGCGCAAAGCCTGCCCAGATGAATATCGGGTCCTTCCTTCACATGTGCCAATGCCTGTTAGAGCATGCTACGCTATTGCACACGTTAGTAAATTCAGTTCTGAGCCTAATGAATTCTCTTTGTTATTTTGCTGACCTAAGCTGACTTTATTTGGTTTGGAATGATGCGCTATTATCGGTAAATACAATCAAATAAAATATATGCAGGCAAAAGATACTAAAAGAACAAAAGATGGAATAAAAAACAACATGCATTGAAAAGAAACTTTCAGACTTTAAGCCTTTGTACTATGATTGGTTTTCTAAAGAGAACAAATCTATGTCGTACAGAATTTTAAATCTGACCTGTTTTTTATACTTGTGCTACTATTTCACCTTTCACTATTCAATAAAACGCAGATTTACAGACTCTGTTTAAGAATGTCAATAAGTCTGATGCACTATCACAGGATTAATACTAAACCCCAAAAAATTAAATAATAAATAAATCCCAAACTGTGAATTTATTGTAAAATCTGAAGAGTTCCAGCTTCAATCAAAGAGTATTAGAATAGTTACAAAATGCTGAAATAGCAATTTGGGGACATAAGGAGGAGGAGGAGGTGGGGCTCATGTGATCTAGAAATACATGTTTTCTTGGACATTTCCAGGGAACTGACATCATCTAGCATGTCCGCTGGGATATTAGATCTTCTTTATTCAATCTCAGTTTTGGCGCAGGCATTGGCCAAATTAGACCATTTTGTTCAAGTGATCTCCAAGCCATCCACCTCCCCAACACATTACAACACAACTATGACATGACCCGAGAACAATGGGTGATGCAATAGCCTATAAAAACATAAATGGCCTGTTTCATAAAAAGTAGATTTAATAGTGCAGGTGTGATACTTTAAAAAAGTGAGAACATGCCAAGAGCAAAACATAGGATTCGCAGAAAGAAAGAAAGAAATATTTTTAAAAAATCCAATAGGGTAAGTAAAACTTCACTGTGCTTTTTGCCAAATGCTCATCAGATGCTTTGTATCAGATGTCAGTAAATTCATCCAGCCTTCATACAGACTTGAAAGGACATTTAAGAAAGAATTAATACGGCTGCTAAAGTGCATGCCGGATTTGGGAAAGACTGGGAAATGTAAAAACACCAAATTAATAGGTGCCGTTTAAACTGCTCAAACTGTTTAGTGCAGTGTGCACCCATTAGGATATGAATGGGAAAAAATTATGAATAGGAAATCCTGCTGGATTTTTTATTGCTTATTTCCTTTCGGGAAGATGGCATTGTTTCCCTGCACAATGAATAGGGAAAGGGTGTAAAATAAGACTAGGCATACGGCAGACATCCTTCAAGACGCAAACTTCAGAGGCGTGTTATGTATTTTTGTTACATAGCAAGTACAGGCTATTTTTAGGTAAGGCAGTTTTGCCATCTGAGCTCCATGTACCTAGAATGGGTTCTCATCAAGTGAAATGTCTAAAAGTGATCTCTTAGAGTTCTGCAGCAGATTCACAGAGCAGTTTCACAACTAAACGTAGCTCCAGACAGTCTTACGGATGTTTAAAGCCAACCCAAAATAAATAACAGGTGAACAAAATGAGCGTTTCATTCCAATGATTTTCCACTGAAGACCTAATCACAAATAGTTGGCAACTGAACATTGCAATATTTGTAACACATCATTTGCTTTTTATTCAGATCAATAATCGGCACATGAAGTTTCAACAAATCTATTTATCTAGTTTTCCTCTCCACATAGCAGCAATGAACGCAGGGGCTGTTTCACTGCATCATTTCTGAAAGGCATTTTTCACCTAATATCTCCCCACCTGCACCTTACCATTCTACCACAGATGGCATGCCTCACTTACAGTCCACAAGGGAGCATGGAGAGCATTTCCCCAGCAGTTAACGTGGAGCGCTGTCCCCTATGTGTGCTGCATTAATGCGGCGATATTAGATGGTGCTAGGTGAACCCACGCTAATGTACTTAGCATGCGGTGTGAACATGGTGCTAACTGTGTGAGCTCACCATGCCTACTCTCTGCCCTTAATCCACTCACTTGTGGCCTTGTGGCCTTGTGGCTCACAGTGAGCCAGAACACGTGCTGCCAGCCAGCGCCCTTTAGTAAAAGTCCCCTTTAAAGTTTTGGAGGGCAGCTCCTTAATTCGCTCCCTTAATTTGCACAATTTTACAAAATACACCACTTATATGGTACTTATGGGGGTTATTCCAGAACCCGAATAGGCCATTTGCACATGCGTGGAAGATGTGTATCTTATGAAAACGCCAATGGGTGTATTCCATTACATGGTGTGTGGGGGTGTCCACGGCACTTGCACGGGGATCTCAGCCTGCAGCCGAGAGGGATAGAATGGGGGCATGGTTTGCCACAGAGACATGTATAATGTATTCCAGAAAGGCCCATGTGCATTTTTTTAACTTCCCCGCAGACGTGCCTGCTATTCCTGCCAGAGACGTGGAATAAGACCAGTACTTCAGTACTTAGAAAATTTTCTGTTGTGTTCTACAATTCGTTCCTGCAAGTGAAAGTGTGTGTGTGTGTGTGTGTGGTTTTAGGGTTACATGGGTGGATCTAGTGTGCTGATCTGCAATTCAGGGATGAAATGAATGCCTGGCCAGTACTTGGATCTTATGGATGACGACAGTGTCACCAGGTTCAGTGTGATAGAACAGCCATACATCAGCTGTGCCAGGCACTAGGAGACATGACTGATGTTGTGCCAACCTTCATGAGATTGTGTCATGAGGCCTACATCCTTACTCAGTCCAGGATCTATGCAAGCTGCGAAAATGGTGATATATCTGGAGGCTGGCTACTTGATATGATGGCACATGGATCCCCCCCTCCATGCCTACATAGGCCTAACCAGGAGAGCATTGCCTCAAAGCAGACTGTGGGAAGGCAGACAAGGTTGCCTCATAGATATTAGATGTATACAGACCAAAATAATCCAAGACAGAGAGTGGACATTGTATGGGACAGGTATAGCCACATGTAGGGAGCTGCTGTGAGAAATGCCAGTACCCAAATATGTGGGAAACAGATGTCATAACCAGAAGGCCATAGTCATTAGAAGAGTATACTTTTGTAGCTCAGCAATATTATGCATCCTTTTGGGAACTGCAAAGTTAGTTAAGATTTTTGTGAACTTGGTAAGGGTCTATACTTAGAGCCTGATAAAGAGAGGGGCACATCTGGGCTGTCCAGATGGCCCCAAGCAAGATAGGCCCATTTGGACCCGATTCTGGACCACGGGAACAAAACGTTCCCATGGTGGCCAGAATCGGGCCCGAGGATGGCACGGCGTACCCCTGTTGCCTGCAGGAACGCCCTCCTCACAGGCATCCCTGATTCCCACATGCTTGCCCCCCCCCCCCTTTCTCTGCCGCTTAACCCAAGGCTGGCCTGCTATAGCATGGATCAGGTGGCAGGGACCCCCTGTAACAGACCCTGGGTGGGGGGGCATCCCTGGACCCGATCGCTGGGTTTTCACAGTTTTTTCCACCTTTGAGTTGGAATAAACAGCACGTCCCCATGGGCCCAGCAGAACGTACAGTGCTATGACTTCAATCGGCCCTGTACGTCCTGCCAGGCTGGCCTGCCCCCGCTCCATCCCGATCCCGTCCCCTCCTGCCCCCCACTGGCTCTCCCCGTCCTGAGCATCAGGAGGTACAGAGAAACTGGAGAGGGAATTGGGTCCACAGGGGCAACCCACGTCCCGGAATTGGGCCCTTAGCATTTTAAAGAATGTTTTTATAGATGACCAATGGAAGAATAACTGAAGCATTTTTATACCACCAAGTACTTTTTGGTGCAAAGTATGTCATGACAAACGTTACTATTTACGTTCTCTTATAATATATTAGAGTGCACTGAGATTACTTAGCACTTTTCTGGGCATGAAAAAGACTAGTATATAGTCTAATTTGCATCAGCATTCATTTACCATTAGAATTTATATCTAACTTGTATCAGCAAAGTACTGTCAGTGAGAAAGGCAGCATAGGGGTTACATGTTTTAACCAAGAAGGCATGGCCATCAGAGACATCCACAGGTATATCTCAGAGATGGGCCTGATTGGAAATGTGCAGTGGTCTAGAATATGGTGAGCACGGACACATCTAAAACCATTTCAACACTTACCTGCTTCACTCTATGGCTATGCCTGCACCCGTGCGTGGCTCTTGCTCTGAATATGTGCACAGGCCGGCTGAACAGCATGTTGGATGTGCCACGCCAGACACGTCTACATGACGATTCCATAAACACAGGCACTTCTATACCCACGAATGTGGAATTAGAACGGAATCACGCCATACCTGATTTAAACATGTCTACTGGAGATAACAGGCCTATATGGAATCTGCCTCTATGTGTGTAAAGAGCGCTTCTTACACAGACACAACCCAGAACCAGTGCAAGGGTATTGGATGCCCTAAACAAATCTTCAGCCTTTAACCCTCCGACTCCAACTCAACAATCATGATTGTTCACCCCTCCCACAACAATCCTGTAAAAATGTATAATTGGGCATCATGGGGGTTATATACAGCAGTGTCAGCCAGGCTAATTAAAGTACCTAGCCATGCTTTATTTAATAAAATCCAAATATTCGGCAGCAGAACATATCCAGTTTCCATTCCTGAATATGTGCACACCCCAGACAGCAGTGCCGATATCTGGTTAAGAACATAAGAACATAAGATATGCCATACTGGGTCAGACCAAGGTCCATCAAGCCTAGTATCCTGTTTCCAACAGTGACCAATCTAGATCATACGTACCTAGCAGTTTCCCCAAAAGACACAGGTTCCACAATGCTTGTACTGGGTCAAGCATTGATATCCTGGGTCCCTTCTTAATAATGGTTTATGGACCTTTCCTCCAGGAACTTGTCCAAACCTTTTTTAAACCCAGCAACACTAACAGCCTTTACCACATCCTCCGGTAACAAATTCCAGAGTTTGATTACAAGTTGAGTGAAAAAATATTTTTTTTTATTAGTCTTAAATAGTTTACCCTGTAGCTTCATTGCATGTCCCCTAGTCTTTCTATATTCTGATAACGTAAACAATCGATCTACGATTAGCCGTTCCACTCCGATCATTAATTTATAGACTTCTATCATATCTCCCCTCAGCCGTCTCTTTTCCAGGTTAAAGAGCCCTAACCTTTTTAGCCTTTCTTCATAGGAGTATCCTTCCATCCCCTTTGCCATTTTGGTGGCTCTTCTCTGAACCTTTTCTAATAACGCAATATTTTATTTATTTATTTATTTTCTTTATTTATTTAACAATTCTTATATACCGCGCTCTTTGTTATCAGTGCGGTTTACATACAACAAAATTTTACTCAGACAGTTAGGACCTGTCTTAAGTTTACAGATAACAGGGAGCATAACATGGACTTAAACTGGGGGAAAACTATTTACATTTTAACAGATATCGTGATGGTAATTTTATTTACATTATGGTAGCTCATGCATAGATACAGAACTATATGGTCTATGTTACATATTCTGTAGGAGGTGTATTTGGTTTGTCATCATGAGAGCTTGAGATCTTGGGGGTAGGCGGGGAGTCGTTGATGAGCTTAGTGAAGTACATAGTGAACAGATGGTGTTTTATGGTTTTTCTGAATTGCATAAGGTCTCTGATTGATCTGATGCTAGGGGGGAGTTGATTCCAACATTTTGGGGCATATGATGTAAATGCTCTGTTATTAGTTGTTTGGGACCATTTTGTTGATTCACTAGGGATAACTAGTGTATTTTCAGCTGTTGACCTCCTGAGTCTGTTGTTCGGGGTTTGCATGAGTAGATCAGAGATTGAGGATGACGATAATTTCTTTATAGCTTTAAAAGTAGTGAGAAGGGCTTTATATGTGATCCTGCAGCTTATCGGAAGCCAGTGAAGCTCCATTAATATCAGTGTTATGTGGTCTCTTCTTGTTGCTCCAGAGAGAATGAGGGCTGCAGTATTCATGGCTAATTGAAGAGGATATAGGGTATTCTTGGGTAGGCCATGTAGTGTGATATTCGCGCAGTCAAAATGGGGTGTGACTAATGCTTGGAATATTGTGCGGAAGTCCTCGGGCTTTAGCATGGGTCTCAGGAGTCGAAGTGTTTTGATCTTGTGGTAAATGGCCTTTACTGTGTTTTTTATGTGTTCCTTGAAGTCTAGTTGTTGATCAATTGTAACACCAAGGTAGTGTATGGATGACTTGACTGGGAGTTCAGCGTCTCTTACTTTGAGGGGCGGAGAAGGTGAGAAGCGTTTGTTTCTTGTGATGATTAGGACTTCAGTCTTTTTGAAGTTTATTCGCAGGTTCTGGTTAAGGAGCCAATCCGTTATCGTGTTGAAGCAGTTGATTAAAGCTGTGTAGTTGGGATTTGTGATATTGATCGGTGTACAAATGAGCACATCGTCTGCATAGACGAGGCAGGATAGACCAAAGGAACGGGTGATTTCACAAATTGGCTGCATATATATATTAAAGAGAAGCCCGGATAGGGAGGAGCCTTGAGGTACTCCTTGCTTATCCTTTTTAAGATACGGCAACCAGAATTGCACACAATATTCAAGGTGCGGTCTCACCATGGAACGATATAGAGGCATTATAATATCTTTTGTTTTATTTTCCATTCCTTTCCTTATGATACCTAGCATTTTATTTGCTCTCTTGGCCGCCGCTGCACACTGGGCCGAGAGTTTTAACATGTTATCCACAATGACGCCTAAATCTTTTTCCTGGGTGGTGGTTCCTAATACGGAACCTTGCATCGTGTAACCATAGCTTGGGTTGTTCTTCCCTAGGTGCATAACTTTGCACTTGTCCACATTAAATTTCATCTGCCATTTTGATGCCCAGTCTTCCAATTTATCAAGATCCTCTTGTAATTTTCCACAATCCTCTTCGGTTTTAACAACTTTAAATAGTTTTGTGTCATCTGCAAATTTGATAACCTCACTCGTTATTCCACTTTCAAGGTCTTTTATGAATAGGTCAAAAAGCAATGGACCCAGCACAGATCCCTGGGGTACACCACTATTCACCTTTCTCCATTGGGAAAATTGGCCATTTAGCCCAACCCTCTGCTTTCTATCTTTTAACCAGTTCCTGATCCACAATAGTACACTGCCTCCTGTCCCATGATCTCTGGTTAGTGGCAATATTCAGACACTAACCAGATAATGCTGACTGTTTAACGCTAGGACAGCTATTCACATGTCCTAATGTTCACTGGTTAAGCTATCCAATTAGCAGCTAAATATCGCTGTTAACCAGATAATCGCCATTACCGTCTCCAGTCTGCCCACAGGCCGCTCCCGTTTTAACCGGGTGTTTTTTTCATGGTTTGTGGGGATATTCAGCAGTAATAACCAGTTAGTGCTGCTGAATATCAAGCTGACCATGTTTTAGCCAGTATGCAGATTTTGCTAACCTGCTAAAATGATTTGCCCCCCTCCTCCAATACTTTTAAATAATACATTTTGCTTTGAGTGTATGTGTTCACCCACTCTCCCTGCAGGTAAAAGATTGTGCTGATGGCTCTTTGTGTGGGTGTCGGGATCTGTTGTTTTGCTTTCACTGCAGCTGCTCTTTCATGCCCTTCAAAAGTTTCTACCCTAGGCAACGCCTAGTCTTGTCTAATGGTTGGGTCGGCACTGGCAAAACCTCAAGTGATGCTGCTGTTTTTGTTCCGTCTTGAAAAATGCTTTCTTCTGATGTGCATACTGTCAAATACATTTTTTCTTTTTTTGTGGCGCTTTACATATTTTATATAAGACTGTATTCAGCAAGCCTATGAAATATAATTAGGCTGATCCAAAATTCTAACATAAGAACATAAGATTTGCCATGCTGAATCAGACCAAATCAAGTGCAATATCCTCTTTCCAACAGTGGCCAATCCAGGTCAAAAGTACCCAGCAGCATGGCCAGCCCAACTACTAGACAAACTAGGTGATTTCCAAGAGCAGCAACTTTGGGAGAGGGGAGAAGAGCAGGGAATTCAAAGCTAAACAATAGATTTTGACAGCCAGGGGGTGTAATGCTTGCCTAGGTTGCCAACACATTGAACCAACTCTGGGGCTGACCCTGCCTGGCAGGATCCCAAAAGTAATAAAAGTTATACATTACTTTACATGACAAAGGCTGGTAGCACCTTATCGATTAACCAATGTACTCATGCATGAGCTTTCCAGGACAAGTGTCCACTGGTTAGTTGAAATGGAGAAAGGTGAATAGTGGTGTACCCCAGGGATCTGTGCTGGGTCCGTTGCTTTTTGACATATTCATAAATGACCTGGAAAGTCGAATAACGAGTGAGGTTATCAAATATGCAGATGACACAAAACTATTTAAAGTTGTTAAAACCCAAGAGGATTGTGGAAAATTGCAAGAGGATCTTGATAAATTGGAAAACTGGGCATCAAAATGGCAGATGAAATTTAATGTTGACAAGTGCAAAGTTATGCACCTAGTGAAGAACAACCCAAACTATGGTTACACGATGCAAGGTTCCACATTAGGAACCACCACCCAGGAAAAAGATTTAGGCGTCATTGTGGATAACATGTTAAAACCCTCGGCCCAGTGTGCAGAGGCAGCCAAGAGAGCAAATAGAATGCTAGGTATCATAAGGAAAGGAATGGAAAATAAAACAAAAGATATTATAATGCCTCCATACCGTTCCATGGTGAGACCTCACCTTAAATATTGTGTGCAATTCTGGTCACCGTATCTTAAAAAGGATATAGCGTTATTAGAAAAGGTTCAGAGAAGAGCCACCAAAATGGTAAAGGGGATGGAAGGATACTCCTATGAAGAAAGGCTGGAAAGGTTAGGGCTCTTTAACCTGGAAAAGAGACGGCTGAGGGGAGATATGATAGAAGTCTATAAATTAATGAACGGAGTGGAACAGGTAAACGTAGATCGATTGTTTACGTTATCAGAAAATAGAAAGACTAGGGGACATGCAATGAAGCTACAGGGTAAACTATTGAAGACTAATAAAAGAAAATATTTTTTCACTCAACGTGTAATCAAACTCTGGAATTTGTAACCGGAGGTTGTAGTAAAGGCTGTTAGTGTAGCTGGGTTTAAAATAGGTTTGGACAAGTTCCTGGAGGAAAGGTCCATAAACCATTATTAGGAAGGGACCCAGGATATAAATGCTTGACCTAGTACAAGCATTGCAGAACCTGTGTCTTTTGAGGAAACTGCTAGGTACGTATGACCTAGATTGGCCACTATTGGAAACAGGATACTCGGCTTGATGGACCTTGGTCTGACCCAGTATGGCATGTCTTATGTTCTTATGTTCTTATATGTCACCAGCCTCTGTCATTTTTGCTACTCAAAATTAAATGGCTGACCCTCTGAAAGTTTTCATTCTTAAGAATGACACTGTCCAAAGTTAAATGTTATTGACTACAGATATATCACTGATTGATGGATATTAGATATAACACTGGGAAATTAGATATCCTCACTACTCATGAGTGAGAGTCAAAACTTATTAGACACAAATGTAGCATTGTCTTTTTGAGTCTGACGTTTCCAAAAAAACAGTTTAGATTTTCCCACTATAGTTATGGAGGTTTCACTTAATTCCCAATTAAAGTCTTAAAAAACAAAAATATATATTGTATTAGAATAATGAATACAAGTATGTTTATTAAAGCACAGCAAGCAGTTTCCACATTAATTGCTACACCTAGACACAGTAAAGGTTACCATATGGCTACAGCACTTACCGCATGCTAATATGGGCAGGGGCCAGGTAAAGAGTAGAGAAGGGGTGGGTTGTGGGTGGGAACAGCACTTGCAGTTAGTGCACAGTGCAGATTGCATAGCTTCACTTATCACCTTCTGAAGAAGAGGTGGTAGGTGCTTCTGTGCAATCAGAGATTATTTTATTTATTTATTTTTATTTCAATTTTTTATATACCGCGCTATTCTTGCAATGAATGGGCTGAATACACTTCTAAGGTCCTTTATCCAGAAGGCTGGGCAAGGATCGGCAAAGATGCACTTACCACCACTCAACATCACTGCTAGTACTCCCCTCCCAATAACCCACCACCTTCACTTGAAACCCCACCCCCACCATGTCCTCAACACCTTCATTCGAACCTCTCGTGCCACATCATGCTGCAACACTTTCGTGAACCCCAACTCCCGATACATCCCCAGCATTTTCTCTTGAAGTCCCCACCTCCTGGCTCTTACTGGCAATTTCTATGATATCTACTGAGGAGCAGGAACAGTTCCCAGTTGCTTCTGCTCTGTTCAGCACAGGGTTGAAAATGGTACCTCTGACCCCAAGGGGCGGTCTAGCAATAGTAGTCAAGCTGTCAAATAAGGTGCAGACCCCTTATTTGGCAACTTTGCCCCTAGCGGTAGTACTGCAAGACTACCACTAGGCATCAGAGGTGCCATTTTGAACCCATGCACCTGACAGAGCAGGAGTATCTAGGGATCATTTCTGCACCCTGTAAGACACCAACGAAATCCCTGGTGAGAAATGTTGGGGGGGACGTGAGGGTTGTGGTGGGAGATTCAAGTGAAGGTGTCAGAGGATATGTCAGGATTAGGAAGATTAAGTAAAGTTGTTAGTGTGATGATGGGACGTCGGGAGTTGAAGTGAAGTTGCAGGTCAGATGTTGCGATGGGAGTTCTACAGTAGTAATGATGTCAGGCTGTGGTGAGTGCATGGCTGATGATAAGGATGCATCCACATTACCAGAAATGCACTTACCATGCACTAAAGATAGGGCAACCTCAGGGTCAATGCTGGCCTCACCACCAAGAGCTACTGCAAAGACTTTGCAGTTACAGAGCATTAACTTTTGCAACAAATGCACACTATCTGCAAACCTTTACCATACTTTAATAAACAGACCCCACAATGAGAGAAACCAGGGACATTGTTTTTCATTTTCATTTTATAAAATGTATAACCTGTTGTTAAAACGTCTTCTAATTGGGCCATATGGAAAACATACCTAAATGCATAGAACACTGACATGGACTAAAACACTTCAGACTAATTTATGCCATTATACCAAAATTATTTAAAAGTAGCTTGAAAAGATATGCTTTTTATTTTTTTCAAAACTGAAGTATATACTTTTCATTACACAGTAAAAGAGGCAACGTGTTCCATTGCAGTGGACCCGCTATTGATATCATATAAGAATGTAAACCTATATGGTTCTCCAAAGAAGTGGCTGCACAAATAAAGGCAAAAAACACAACTTTCACAAAATTCAAAAATTCGCAAACGGAGGAACACAGAAAAGAATACAGGACAGAGCTAAAAGAGACAAAAAGAGCAATAAGGATAGTAAAAGCAAAGGCAGAAGAAAAGATGACTAGAGATCTCAAGAGTGGAGACAAAACTCTTTCAGGTATGTTTGGGAGAAGAGAAAGATCAGAGGTAGAATTGAAAGACTCAAAATCGCCGAGAACAGATTCATGGAAAGTGACATTGAAAAAATGAAAATGCTAAACAAATACTTCTGTTTTTACTAAAGAAAATCCTGGAGAAGGACCACTTGTGATTGACAAATAAACAAATGGGAATGGAGTAGATACTATACCATGCACAGAAGATGATATGTTTGAACAACTTGAAAACCTAAACGTGGACAAAGCCATGGGACCGGATGCGATACATCCCATGATACTGAAAGAGCTCAGAGAGGTTCTTGCAGGGCCGTTAAAGGATGTTTTCAATAGATCCCTTGGAGACAGAAGACGTTCCACAGAACTGGAGAAGGGCTGATGTGGTACCTCTTCACACAAGTGGTAATAGGGAAGAAGTGACAAACTACAGGCCCATGAGCCTTACCTCGGTGGCGGGAAAAGTAATGGAGGCAGTCCTGAAAGAGAGAATAGTAGACTTTCTCGAAACCAACAGGATGCATGATCCAAGACAAAATGGTTTTACCAAATGATGATCATGCCCCACAAATATGATTGAGTTCTAGATTAAGAGCATGTGATGGATGTGATCTACCCAGATTTCAGCAAAGCCTTTGATACTGTTCCTCATAGGAGGCTTATCAATAAACTGAACAGCCTGGTGAAGGGTCCCAAAGTGATGAACTGGATCAGAAATTGGTTGACTGACAGATAACAGAAGGTGATGTTAAACGGAACTCATTTGGATGAAAGGAAGGTGATTAGTGGCGTGCCCCAGGAATCGGTCCTGGGACCGATACTGTTCAATGTATTTGTGAGTGATATTGCTGAAGGACTGAATGGAAAATACTATCTTTTTGCAGATGACATGAAAATTTCCAACAGAGTGGACTCCCCTGAGGGAGCAGATAACACAAGGAAAGATCTACAAAAGCTGGAAGAATGGTCTAATGCTTGGTAGTTAAGATTTAATATGAAGAAGTGGAATGTCATGCTTGAAATGCAGAAATCCAAGGGAATTGTATGCGATAGGGGGCAAGAGGTTGGTGTGTATAAACCAGGAGAAGGACCTTGGAGTGGTTGTTTCTGAAGATCTCAATGTGACAAAACAGTATGACAAAGTGGTGGCCAAAGCCAGAAGAATGCTGGGTTGCATAAAGAGAGGAATCACTAGCAGAAAGGAGGAGGTATTAATGCCATTGTAGAAGATGCTGGTAAGGCCTCACTTGGAGTATTTGTTCAGTTTTGAAGACCATACCTCACAAAAGATATAAAAAGACTGAACATGGCTCAGAGGAAGGCGACCAAAATGATTCGTATGAGAAGAGACTTAAAGACCTAAATATGTATATGATTGAGGAGAGGAGGGACAGGGGAGATGTGATACAGACCTTTAAATACTTAAATGGTATTAATGAACAAACAAACCCTTTTCAAAGATGGGGAAGCTGTAAAAGTAGAGGGCATAACATGAAGCTGCAAGGGGGTAAACTGAAAGGCAACATCAAGAAATACTTTTTCATGAAAGAGTGGTGGACGCTTGGAATGCCCTTCCGAAGGAAGTGGTGGGGGCGAATACAGTGACAGAGTTCAAAATGGTATGGGCCGACACAGTGGACCCCTTTATAGCAACAGGATAAAATAAAAATAAACTTAACTATCTCTTATATCTCAATAAATAGGAGTGACCTGCAAGGCACGTAAACAAAGGCATGGGAAGGCGTGACCTGCATGGAGTGGCAGATGCACTTACTCTTGCCACCTTGCTGGGCAGACTAGATGGACCATACTGGTCTTTATCTGTCATCATATACTATGTTACTATATTACAGTGAACAGCACAGTTAAGGAATACCTGGCAATAAGGCAGACCTTCCTGGGGAAGTATAACAGCAAAAACATGTGGAGGGAGAGGCTCACCAGTAACACAGAGATGGAGCTCTTCATTGATGCAGTGGGTAATTCAGGTTTCAGCATATTCTTCGAAGGGAGATGGTGCCATGAAAAATGGCCATTGGAATGGCACGATCGGGGAATATCGAAGAGCATTACATTCTTAGAGATATTCCCTATTCTGGTAGCATTGTCAATGTGGAGATCAGATTATGAGACCAAGAGAATACATTTTCCGGTCAGAAAAGGTGACTGTGGGGTATGCCATAAACTAGCACATGGTCAGAGCTGAGAGACTGTTGAAATTGTTCAGAAAGCTGGTAATAATCAGCCTAGAGTTAAAAGCCTTTATCACAGTCAGCTATGTGCCTGGCGATACAAACAAGACTGCTGACGCTCTTTCTATTTTCATCTGATTCATTTCGGGCAAGTCGCACCTTCGACCGACCGGGAAGCAATGAGAATGCTGTGATGGATGTGGAGCTTTGGATAAAAAAAGGGTCAGTGAAATGCTACACAGCTCCCTCTCATCAAACTCCTGAGGGCATAAAGGAACGGATGGGGTAAACAAAAGCTATTTGCAGTAGGCGGGGATATAACAGAGTTGCTAAGCTACCCAGTTCCAGGAGTGAGTTTTTAAGCTAGACCTGGATTTCTGACAATCTTATACTGGTGCATGATGGGACCTGCAGCACTGATTCCAATGGGTAAAAGCAGGGTCTACAACTACCATATTGCATTGCAATGTGAATTTAAAACCAGAACTGGCAAAAAGTCTCACTCCTGAAACTGGGTAATTTGGAATCTCTGATATAAACATAACGAATAGGCTGTTGATATAGTTTATTACTTTGCTCAGGGATAATGGTACCTGCTACAGAAAAGCCTAGCTAATCCTGTTTGGGGTATCCTTTTTCTTAAAGATCCAGCAAAAAACACACATGACAAAATCTTTCATAGTGAAGAAATGAATGGAAGGATGGGGTAGAGGGAATCCTAGGAATATGACATGGTGCGGGAAGTGCTGGCAAAGGCTGACAACTTCCTGAGTGATGACTGAGCGAAAGCAATGTAGGTTAGCCTTTTTAGTCATGTTCTTCAGTGTTTCAGAATAAGTGAGGCAGTGGCCAGGTCCAAGGAGAGCTTCCAGGGCCCAGTGCTGAAGGCCGAAGGGGTAAAAAGAAAAAGTAGGCCTACTACTAGAGAGATCCAGACAGATCAAAAGGGGACAGGTAAAATGGTCTGGCTAAGAAGAACAAACGTGAGGAAGCTGTGCCCAGTGTCGGCTATGAATGAGTACATGCTCATTAGGCCACTAATGCCCAAAATATTACTGATATTCACACAAAAGGGTGAGGAAAACAATAGTTCTTTCATATTATATTTTTTGTTGGACCATATAATACCGTGTGCTGGGGTCATGAAAACGGACTCCCAGACCTTGGTAAGTAATAGTCCCTTTTAATCAAACCAGCAGTGAGAAATACATTAAAACTATTGAATACTATTTGAGCCGGGTGAGGAGTTTTGGCTCCTGGGTTTGGCAATTTTGCCTTTGTGTTTGGATATTTCAAAATATTACTGAGACATAGGGATGGCAGCTGCCTATCACAATATCATTTTAAGAAAGTGTAATCTAGGGCTTTCATTGCAGCAAATTATAGTCTGGAGCGAATATCTTCTCATTCCTTTAGGACTGGAGCTGCCATTAACGCCTATAAACTAAACATGCCAAAGGAATAGATAAAGGAGATTGGGAGATGGACATACAATAGCTGCAGACATTACATTAGGTAATAAGGGAGAAAGGCAATTGGATATCTACATGTTTTATCTTTGCAGGCAGCTTGACTGGTTTCGTTCCTTCCTAAGTCATAGATCTTTCCAGGTTCATATTCAAAGAGAGGTCTCTACCCCCCGAGACCTTTTGTGTGACATCCCCCAGAGTTCTATTTTATCGCCTTTATTATTTAACATTTTTTTCAACCTATTAATTACTCAAATACAGGGATTAGGCATTTGCTGTTATGTTTATGCGGGCGACATCTTACTGTTATACTCTACTGATGATTCGGTAATACATTTGGCCTCACTAAACAACTGTTCAATAACAATATCTTCCTGGTTATTTGAGCACTCTCTTAAACTGAACCCTACTAAGTAGACAACCATCTTGTTTACAGGTTCGGATTTTCAGCCTGCACTTGCCCCTATGATAGTCAGCCTTTAGTATTATATACCTCCCTTTGATATCTTGGAGTTGTGTTAGATTTGGCCCTTCCTTTCTCCCCTCAACTGGGCCAGGTAACTAAATCAACTTTCCTGGCCTTATGGCGCTTTCGTAGCATTTGTTCATTTTTGGATCACCTAGCCCAGATAACCGTGCTTTTACACATTGTGATACAGAGACATGACTATTGCAATATTGTTCATCTAGGCCTTCCATAGGTCCATCTCCATTGACTCTAGGCCATCCAAAATACGACTCGTCGCATACTAACTCACACATGCAAATTCGAACATATTACACCGCTATTCGTCAGATATCATTGGTTACCTATAAAGTCTCGCATCATTTTCAAGTTTCTTACCCTGACACACAAAATTATTCATGACACAGTTCTGGATTACTTGTCTGCTATTGTCTCCTTATATGCCCCAGCAAGATTTCTTCGCTCGCTCTATGATTTTCATTTACACCTCCCCTCCTCGCGGGAAATAAAGTATGAATCTACAAGAAAATTAACTTTTTCTGCTGAAGCTCCGGCACATTGGAATGGCTTGCTGGGCCACCTCTGCATAGAATTAAATTTCAAGTGCTTCGAAAATCTCTGAAAACCTTCTTTTTTAGGACTGCTTTTAACTTACCTGAGTAGCTATTCTGGTATGACGGCACCCTTTGGGCATGGTAAGGACAGCCCTATAGTCTGAGGGAATTGTGTGTATTTATCTTTATGTCTTATTCCATTTGCCTATCTTTTCTATGCTGTTCCTATCTCTCCTATACTCTCCTGTCTACACTATGGAGTTCCTTTCACTTATTTTCTTTTTAAATTATTTACACCGCGTAGACTGCTATGCAATGTTGCAGTATATAAAATAAAATATAACCATAACAATAACTAATATCTGGATCATTGGGCATTCATACTTACCCTGGCCAAGTGAAAAGTGAGAGGCAGCTACTACAGCAAACATCTGGGCTTCAGGACAGAAGAATTGTAGTGGCTAGGTAAATGGAGGAAGCATTGGAACTTGCTGAAGCCAGCATTGAGAACTGGATAAAAGGCAGACAGCACCCAACTACATGTTCCTACATTGAGGAGGCAATGATTTGAGTACAAAAGGTCTTGATTTAACCATCTAGTTGGAAGTCTGAAATCATATGGTTCCATATCATCCCTCAACAAAAATGGGCAGGTGCCAATAAGCTAGCAGAGACTGTGAAGAGTAGAAGAAAGCTCAACGCAGAAATAAGGGACTTTGTTAGGGATCTAGAGGAAAGTGTGGTGGAGCATAAAAGCATCATCGTAACAGGGAGACCCATGTTATTCAGGCTTGATATTTTTAACACTGATCTGTGCAAGGCCATCAGCTCAGCGCATCACCATTGGGATTAGTCGGGACTGATGTCCCTCCTGGTGATGAAATCTCACTGATATGAAGGGTATATAAACTATTTGGAGGCTTAGGAGCACAGAAAAAGGGGCACGTAAATCCTGATAGTTATTTATTTAACACATTTTCTATACCTCCTTATCTTGTATTCAAAGCGGTTTACAGTGTACAAACAAAACAGAACCTTACATAGAACAGGAGAGATAAACTGGGATGTTATCAGGGTCAACAAAACAATATGATTTAATTACATGGTGAATTTACATCAAACACTGAATACTAAATTGCCATAGGATATTTGGGGAAGGATGGGGGGACAGGAGGGGACATCTGGGGGAGGGGGATATGTGTGAATGTGAGTTAAAGAGAGGTCCAGGTTCAAGGTGCCTGGGCTTGAAAGATCAAGAGACCAGGTGACATATGGGGGACTGCTGGGCGTGAGCTGCTTAAATGATCCAATCACAGGTAGATGCAGGGAGATACTTTGATGGAGAATAAATGGTGACATCAGCTTACCCAGTCTGGGAGCAGCTAGTGGCTGGACAAGAACAGTCTTGGTCATGGAGCAGACCAAGTCAGGTGACAACGGCTTAGAGCCAGCAATGAAAAGACATTGCCATATCCCTTCATGAGATGTAACTGGGTGCCTCCATTTTGTTAGTTAGTGGCTTTGGGGGTAAAACATAATGTGTTATCTGCTTTGCATTCATTATTACACCTTGTTCAAAGCCGTGGCTTGTTAATCCCACTAAATAAAGAATGTTGTTATGCACATGCTTAATGAGTCTGAGTAAAGGGAAGGGGGAGATGATTGTGGGCAGCGAGGGAAAAAGAGGGGGTGGGTGGGTGCAGGGCCAGAGCTACCTAATAGGTGAACTAGGCGGTTGCTTGGAGCACCAAAGTTTCTAGGGTGGCCCATTGCCACCACTGATGTCCATCTCCAGGAGCTGCAGAGGTAGCGATACCATTTAAACAGCAATGTAGCGCTTACCCAAAGCCTCCGATACTGTGTTGCTGTTCGTGCTGTCTTTG